>DWLH01000323.1:0-23272 GCA_018249795.1 Heliconius telesiphe telesiphe
AAAATCATATTAGAATATTACAGATTAAAGTAATAAAAAAATCATATTAGAAATCATTAGAGTTGTCAATCAATTCTGCTTATTAAATCAATAATCATGTATTTTAAGCGGGCGAAGCCGTGGGCGGACCGCTAGTACATTAATATAGGTGGTGAATATCGTCGCATAATCACTGCTAATACTGACCATATGTTATCTTTACTCATGCAGGCATTGGACATGTCTGTCTATTAGTAGATTGGTATAATATTTAGCTTTTACTTCTACACTAATATTATAATTTTTGTTTTAATATGAATTTCTGAAATTATTTCTTATCTAGCATATTTGAATAAGCAGAATAAAAACAAAACAAAAGAAATGCGACATTATTTTAAGTTCCCCAAAGTTTCAACCGATTTGTGTTGAGTAGCAAATGCTGAATGGTTGGTTTGTCGAACAAATATATTCTTCGAAATATTTAAAATATACATATATTTTCTATGTGTACGATTTGAACTTACAACCAAAGAATTTTCAACAAAATTAATATGCAGTTACTAATTGAAATGAATTCATACATCCTGTAAGTATTGTCTGATACGTCCGACGACGTATGTATCCCAGCATTACTTATTAATTAGATCGACAAGATTGTAAAGTGTACCCGAATAATGACCAATTATCCTTCGAAGGTCGGACGCGTGGAACATATATTTAAAAACAGTTTTTACAGAATTCATATTTGAATGTGGCACATGGACATAAACGTGTCAGTGTAAACACGACTGGTTGCGTATTCGATACCTACTCAAGGAAATTAAATATTTATTTAAATTTATATATTCATTTCTTAAGGATAAAAAGGTATCTTTACGATTTTTAATCAATAAATTATAAAATTTTCCTTTACAGTGGAATATAAATATAATAAAAAAGGCTGCCGATTTCTTACAGTACAGTTAATCTAAGTCCATCTATTTTTGTCAGGGCTATCGTGAGGTGGAGGAATTTATTGGAAAAGTTTCCAATTGTTGGATTGGCTTTTATTGGAATAATTCCTGCAAACTTTGTACTTCTATTTTTGTTTTATTGAACGAAGTATAGATTTAGAGAAGTCATTTACATAACTCTTCTATTGAATGTTAATTTGAATATACTTTTTCATATTATAAATAGATATTTTTGGAGCAAGTTGTGGCGCAGGAACACAAAGTGTGACTGTAAATGCGACAGGATGTGCGCTACTCAACACGTAATACCTGCAGAATTCAGCGGAAAACATTGAACGGAGTGTCTTAACACTAGGTTCCATCTACCTACACTACCGTGTACGGAATATAATGTAAAAAATAAAAAAAAGTATAAATATTTCAATAACATTTATTAATAAGACTTTTTTATTTCTTATAATACTAGTACTTCTACTGGTACTATATAAATTGTACCGTAGAGTTTTAGAATAAATTCAATTACATGAAATATTAGATCTATGTTTACTAACAATTCTAAACAAAATAAACAAAAATGGGTAAATTTTAAGGTTATAAAAGTATGTAAGGAAAAAGATAGTAAATTTAAGGAATGGAAAAATGATATTAATAACAGGATATTAAAGCTTGAGTATACTAAAATAAGAAACAAATGTAATTAATAAAATTGTACATCAGCAAAAAAACCTAAGTATTCAAAATGAAATCAGATTACATAAACACAATCAACAAAAAATATGGGAAATACTGGATAGAATAACAGGTAGAATTAAAGAATCACTAGATAGTGTACTTTTAAAATCCTTTGATAAGGATGCTACTAAAACAATTGTCAATAATTTTGCTCATGAGTTCAATAAAAATGTTAAAAATGTAATCTTGAAATGCAATACTCCACTATTAGACAAGAATTTATACAGACACTCTACAAATATGTCGATCAGATTTAAAAAAACCGAAAAAAAGGATATATGCAAAATTATAAATAATATTAAAACTCAAAAATCTGCAGGTGTTGATAATATAAGACCCCTCGATATTAAGTTTATCTCTACAAAAATCACACAAGTCATATGTAGGTTACTCAACACAAGTGTTTATTCGGGCTCTTACCCTTTAAAAACGACGACGACGACTTAAAAATTAGAGTAGTTTGACCAAGTTTCAGAAAAGGATGTAAACAAAATTATAATAATTATCGCCCTATTACAATTTTACCTGTAATAGACAAAATAATTGAAAAATTTATTTCTACTCAAATACACGAATTCTATACAAATTATAATATATTAGCTGGTCAACAATTCGGCTTTCACTCCAATAAAAGCACAACACAACTACTATCTAACTTAACTAATTACGTCCATACAAGCTTAGATAAGAAAAAAACATGTTCTAATGGTGTTCATAGACTAAAGCCTTCGTCCTGTAACATAATATTTTAATTGAAAAATTAGAAAATATAGGCATTCGAGGACCCTTGCTAAGATGGTGTGAAAATTACTTTGCAAATCGAGCATATGTGGTTATAGTAAATACCCAATATTGTGAAAAAGTAAACGTTACTGAAGGCACGGCTCAAGGTTTAGTATTAGGCCACCTTCACTATCTGGCATATGTAAATGATTTGATTAGTAAAAGTCAATTGTTCCAATATGCTGATGACACTTGCCTGGTAGCAGCAGACACAGACATCATGACAGCTGTGGAAAATCTACAATGTGACTATAACTTGCTCTGTAAATGGCCACATGACGTAGGTCTAGTAATAAATTCACAAAAAACAAAACTGCTGCATATATGCTTAAGCCACAATAGATTATTGGAAGAGTACGAAATTATATCTCACGACCACGATTGTATGCATCGTAATAATATGACTTGTAACTGTAAGGCCATCGAAAAAGTTGAAAAACATCTATACCTAATGGTTATTATAGACAAGAGATTTAATTGGGACAGACATATTGAATATATATTACAGCAAAACTGTATTTAGTAAAAAACAAATTACACTTCAAAAGTAAATTACAACTATATACATCTTTAATGGATAGATAGCATAATTGCATATGGACTCAGTAGTTACGGTCGAACATTCAAAACTCATCTTAATAAAATTTATAATATTCAATTAAAAACAGTTAAAATGATAGCACCATCGTCAGTAAGACAAAAATTCCACCACAATGAATTTAAACTTTTTGAATATTGCAAGCTATTACCAATACAAGATAAAGTAAAACATATTTTGCTTAAAGAACATTTCTTTCATTACAACAGAGACTATAAAGAACACAAAATATTAACAAGATCAATTTCAAATAATACAATAGAAACAACTGGAGCAAACAATTTTTATGCTAAAAGGACATTTAATTATATAATCTGATTTAGACTGATTAATGAAGTACCGAAAACCCTTAAAGATAAAATTACTATACATAATATAAAATATAATACAAAATAAAAGATTTTTTCTTATCAAATTATTTAAAAAAATATTATAATTATAAAATACAAATATTTAAGAAATAATAACTATAATATAATAATAAACAAAAAAAAAAACTTTCTCTTATAACAAAAGGAACATACTGTAGCTGGACATTTAAAACGTACGCGTAATTACAAATACGCGTGTTTTTTCAACCTTAACAACCTCACAATGACACTTGTTGTTATTTTATAATTTTTCATATTTGTTAAAATTATCTGTGATTTGTATGCTTTTTGTTTTCTTTAACTTTATATACTAAGGAATGTGCAGTGGACATACAAGCTAAATCGGGCTTAAGACCGCGAAGAAAATTATTATTTATGTAATATGTTTTAAATAAATAAATAAAGAAATAACGTAAATATCTTACGAGTTCGATATAAATGAGTTTTTAAATAATTAGAAATATATTTTACTTTATAATTAAATTTTACCTGTTTCACTAATCATCGTTTTGTATGAATTATTCCGCAATGAAATGATCTATCACTGGCTCGACGCTATCTGCATAGCTTATGAAATATTATCAAGTAAAAGTTGACAGGCCTCATGTCGAATAATCAATATAAGTTGATGTAAGTAAACGCGTTCTGGAGTTCTGGATATACCTTTGTATTCGTAGCATGAGCGTCGACTGGCAAGCTTAAGTAAGGATATTTCGTAGCGTTGTTGGTGAAGAGAGTCAACTTACATATTATAAAATATAAATACATATTAAATAAAAAAATACGGTTAAGCAATAAATCAAAACTTTTATAAATCAAATCCAACAAAAATTTTATTTTCGACTTATCCGGCCGTTATATTTAATATACTAGTAATATACTAGATTTTTTTATTCGATTATCGTGCAAAAATAAATTATAATAATTATTTAGTAACTTACCACTTTCATCTATTAGTTGTTTTTAATCTGTAAAAACAAACATTTTATTACATAAATACGAAAAGAATATTTCCCATAAAGAAATATAAAAATTGCATTGAATAACCTTCCACCTAAGTGTGGAATAACACTTTAAAAATGTTTAAAAATATTAAAAAAATAGTATTCTCTCTTTCCAAACGATAATTCTAAGTAATTATCTTTGGGTAGCGGAAATTTGTAAAAATCTCCCTACAGAGATACTAACAAAATAAATAAGTTATAACAAGCGTATAAAAATTTCGACGTAGCTTGATGAGAACGTATAGCTTAGTGGTCAGAGCGCCTGGTCGGTTTTCAGGAGGCGCGGGTTCGAATCCCGCTACGTTAAAATTTTTAAACGTTATTCTAAGTAAGATTTTGCATTGAATATGTTTATATATAAATTTAAGTACATATATTCATACAAATAATGTTAGCATGAAAATGTGATAAGAATGTGCGCTCCGTTCTTTCACTGAATAGCAATTCAGATCCTTCAAAGAATTGAGCCAGCTTTTGAAGGATATGTAACGAGATATTTATCTTTTAGGAGATTCTTAGTATCACAACTACTTATAAGAATTGTGATTTCTTGTTGTAAAAAAGTCATAGATTATGGTTATTTAATCTATAGAGAATGTGCGAATCTAATATTAAACTACTGTCGAGGGAGATAAAATCGACTTTATAGTGTATTTCTAATGTTATTATAGCAATAGTGAATGATGTTCTAACTTCATAAATGAACCGTAATAGTTCGCAAAAATCTATTTAAAACTATGACTTCCTTTTGTTCCTCACTTGAAAGCTTTTCAGAAGTTTTGCGTTCTGGGTAGTGAAAACCTACATTGTTACCAATTCTATCCAATAAAATATGAGATTCTTTCTTCAATTTCACGGCCTATTCCATATATAGTAGGGAACCAGTGTTAGGACACTAATTTCCGTCTGCCTACGCTGCACTACTGCACGAATTATGGAGGCATTGTATGTTGAGTAACGGCGTACAACTCCACGCCTCGACACCAAAGTGAAGAAATGAAAATATTAAATATTTCAACTCCTCGTGTGGCAATCTAACCCACAACGTATGGTGTTTATAGTGACACGCTTATGATTCTGCGCCAGGACTGGCCTCAATGTGAGAATTATTTGAATATAAAAAAATATTTTATTGATATATGAACAGTAAATTTAATCTCATGAAACATACATCGCGTCAATTAGGAATGTAAGGACAAACAGCGTTGTTTATGCTGGTGTCAGCAAACACTCCCCTAATTATTTAGTCCGTCCGTTCGTCAAAAATATCCATCTCGAGATCGCGTGGATGTTTCAAGCTAAAATTATACCAAATATTCAGGTCTATTCACAGACAAATATTCACAGAAAAAATCTAGCTTCTAAGTCAACGCAATCAAAAAATACAACCATTTTTAGATCGATTTTGCATAACACCTAATCAAAACCTATAGGGTACTTCTCGTAAACGTTAAGCTAGGAAACATGGCACGAAGTGTGAAATTATAATATAAATAAAAGAAAATATTCAAAAATTTAAAATTTATAGATATTTCATAAAAAAAATTATTACAAACTTACATTTATACTTTATTTTATACAAAATAAGTACAGTAAGTAGTACAAGTAAGTAATTAAAAATTGTATATTCTAATATTTTCGCTTTGGTGTCGAGGCAAAGCGCAACGTTGAGTTCTGCCACTCAACACGCAATGCCTCCACAAATTTGCGGAGAATAGGGAACAAAATGTCTTAACACTAGGTTCGCTCTGCCTACTAGGCTGTTATCAAGATAGAGGGTGAGGTTAAAAAAATACTTGGATGTGGCTGTATCATGGACACGGCCGTTTGTTGTACATGAATAAGTGTATGTAACTAGTTATATTTTTTAAATAATATATTATTAAAAGTAAAGAAAAAAATTGTATTGGTACAATATAACTTTATTAATCTATCTGGTCAGTCATATGAACACATCAAGATATAAAGCATTATTCATTAAATAATATTTTTAAATGTGTTAGGGGAGTCAGTTATAAGAAGCCTGACCAAACCCATAATAAAACTTGAAATCTTCTCGTCTATTGATCATATAAAGGCCATCTAACCGTACAGTTTAAAGTTCCCTACTGGCTCTTCAGAGAAAGTATTTTGAAATAGCGGTAAGTGTTTATCTATTGTTGACGTAGAGGCTATAGACAATCACACACATCACACTTATATCCGAATGGATTGTTGACAAACGTCGTATTTAAACGTACACTAGCTGCTGCCCAATGTTTCTTCATAATCGACCATTGAACACAGTATATGCCTATTCAGTTCGACTATAGTAGCTGCCCTCATGCGTCCTTGTTGTCGTTTATTGTAATACTTTTTTTTTATTCTTTAGCTATCTAGCGGTATAATGTAATTCTGGATGTAAAGGATAGTTTCGGAACTTTAAGCCAAACTGACCACGATTTCGTTATCATTAGGTTTTTTTGGATTGGCAAGTATGGTATGCAATTTATAGACGTATAAAAAAATGCTCATCTTGCCAAAGTACCTTTTAAGAACAAAAATTTTATACAATTTCCTTAGCTCTAAGGCATATTTCCTGCACTAATCTAATATACTTAGTTCGCACTTCCGGTTGCCCTTACAATTAGATCAGGACGAAGGTATACGTGTGCAATATAGCCAACTATAGTGAACTAGCTTGTGGCTATGAAAAGGTAACCTTTTGAAATATTCCCTCAGGTAATCAGGTATGCGGCAGTAAATTTAAGCACTAACTAATATTATTCTAGTTATTCATCGTGGCTCAAATTGTACGCTCTTATAAATTTGTAAAGTGTTAGGAATAAAAGCTTTGTCTCATTTCTTGGTTTTGTCTGTTTATTTTATTTTTAATATTATATCACATAAGTATACAGGATTTTGATTTTCATTAATTTTAGTTTTTAAAAATAAGTTCCCGAGGGATAAAAAGGTTTATATAAAAATATTCACAAGCTTGTGACTGTAAACGGACAACAGGTTGTGGGTTCGATTCTCACTAGAGAAAATGAAACATTTAATATTTTCATTTCTTCGCTCTAGTCGAGGAAAAGCGCGGTGTTGAGTTCCAACACTCAAATAGTAATGTCTCCAGCATTTTATGGATATGTGGAACGGAGTGTCTTAGCACTAGATTTCATATACTTACTTGCTGTGTGCTGGATACAGCGTGAAGCTAATTAGAAACTTTTAGAAGGAATAAACAACTTGTTGCTCTTTGTGCCTCCAATAAAAGTTTACCCACATTGTTATAAAATTTTGTTGGTAATCCCTTGACAATGCAAGGTGATGCATATTTAAAGCCAGTGAAGCGTTTGATAAAGCAGTAACGCTTTTCATACTACGTTTCATGAATACAAAATAAGATATTTCAAATTATACCTATTCATAAAAAGGTGTTTTTTTTATCGTGACTTTATATATGTTTGTAGCGATAGCTGGCTCATTGTGTGGAAGTTAAGATTTTCGATTCAGTATGATTCAGCTTCACGCTGCATCCCGCACACAGCAGCAGAACCTGGTGTTAAGACTGTTCCCCATTTTCACACCAAATTCTGGAGGCATTGTATGCTGAGTGACTGAACTCAACATCAGACTCAATATGCAATGTCTTCAAAACTCAGCGGAAAGTGGTAAACAGAGTGTCGTAACACCAGGCTCCCTCTACCTGCTACACGCGAGATAAAGCGTGAAACTGAAAAAAAACTGTAAAATATCTATTTACAGGTAGTTACATCAAAGAGCCCTTAAAAGTCAAACGACTTTAGCCCTTTCAACCATACACGTCAAAGTTTCGTAAAGACTAAGGAAATTTACCTACCTACCCTTACACGAAATAAGGCCTCGCCCCATTTCTACGGAACACATTTATCATTGGGGCCTTATGTGGCTTAATTAAATTTTATGCGTCATAATATTATATAACGGTATATCATCTTTCTATGATAGTTATTAAAATTATGGGAGTAATTTGATGAGTTTGCTAAGATGACGGCGACTGGAGGATCTTCTATTTTGTTGGCGTCTCATACAATGTTAGAACTTAGAAGTGAAGTACCATACATCTAATGATTCTTTAAGACTTTGTTGTAGATGAATTTATAGGTACTGGTAAGAAATATGATTAAATAAGAAGATAGCGGACGTGGAATTCATTTCTATCTAGTAAGTGTATTGTACATTATTTGACAAATCATCTGTATTTAATATTATATTAAGCGAAAAGTCATATTGAGATAGTCGTGACGTAGGAGCATAAGCGTGCGACTGTAATCGCGTCGGTTGTGAAATCGATTTCCACTCGGACAACGAAATATTAAATATTTCCGTTTTCTTGCCCTGGTTAAGAGGAAAATCGTGCGCTTTGCGTTTCGTTTGGTTCCGTTAACTAATATGCAATGCCTCGAAAATTCGGTGAAAAGTGGGGAATGAAAAGTTTTAATATTAGTTTCTCAGGTTCTCTCTGTCTAACACCTTATGTGGGGGATACAGCGTGAAGCTGAAAAAAAATCCTAGGTGAATCCTATGTATAGTATAGTACGATAATTATATTCATATTATTGCCTATATTATTTAGGCGCCTCAGATATTCCATGCATTGCCGAAGTATAGAATATCGAAATGATACAGATTTCCGGTAACATGTATATAGATCTAGTAATATAATAAGAATAAAATATGGTAACGGCCCAAAATGGGGAAGCTATTGTAAATTATTACTTAATATTATACGTGACTAAAGTGACAATCGAAGCCATGGCTGCTTGTTTCATACCTTCGTAGAAGAATATAATTTAAACTTTCTTTTGCATGAATGTGAAATATGTCGTGTAAAATGTTATAACATACAAGGTGCAATGAAAAGTTTAAATTATATGCGAAACAAAGAAAAATATACTATTCATAGTTTGGTTCTAAATTTGTATTTGATATTATATTTCATAATATATTTTATATCTCAGCTTTAAAGGATTTTTTATATTTACGTAATAGTGCTCTGGCCGCTGTTTCACATCAAATTCGAGATATGGCTTTTAAATTTAATCCTAGGATAAAAGCTTACAAAAATATATTTTTTTACATATTACAAATATTTAATATTCTCGTTTGTAATCTTATATTAATAATAATAATTTGTGCAGTTGTGCTTTATTTGAGATGTAAGTGAAGATATATTTACATGGATCGATGGGAAACTATTTTATCTTATACAATACAAAGACTTGAAGCACAAATAATCTGCCAAAATATTAAATTAAAATCAGCTTCACGTTATATCCCGCGCACATTAGGAAAAATTAAAATTAAGGAAAATGACTTTAACACAGTGTTCAGTGACATTTTAGTCTGTAAAAATATCTGATATAGTATTCTTAGTCAGATATTTTGAAGTGGTCATAACTTCTAATAAAGAAGATCGACACATAGACACTCCGTTCCCCACTTTCCGTAGAACTTAAGGGGCATTGCGTGTTGACTGGCGGAATTCTACTCCACACGGGAAAAGATTGCCTCGACACCAGAGGGTAGAAATGGAAATTTAAGAAATTGAAAAATTAATTTCCTCGTGTGGCGATCGAAGCCACGACCAGTCGCGTTTACAGTCATATATTGTGCTTCTGCGCCACGACTATCCTTTTTATATTTCAGTTAACCTTCAATCCTCTCGAGGGGCGAGTCTGACTCGGACTTAACCGGGTTTTAGTTAGAACCTTGTTCATAAAAAAATTATGTATAATTTACAAAGCAAAAATTCGTACATTGCATGCGAATACATCAACTGAATATCTAATAGCCGCAACCGTCACTTGGTATGTTCAGATACATAGGTCCAGCTGTTACTGCTCTGAGAGGATCAGTACCGTAATGAAACACGTACATTCGAAATATAGAAGCGATTAAACATTATGTCATAATAAAATGTTATTTTAAAACAAAAAATAGTTAAAAGTATAAATAACATTTTGTAAAGATTGTAGAAAGACGAAGAGATGCTTGCCCGTAGCTTCTTGTCAAACAATAGAGCACATAAACATTGCGGTTTATTTATAAATTACTTTAATATTTATAAAACCGATCACTGCTTTATTGAACACTGCATTCATTATTAATAATTGTGTAATAGTACAAAATTAATATAATAATAGTGTACGCATGTAGTGTTCAATAAAACCGATCAAGTACAAATAAGATTCGCGCTTCGCTGGTTTCGAAGTAATTTCACTATAGTAGGTAAACGGGAAGTATCCTGCAAGATAAAAGCACACTGTAAATTTCATTCTATATGTGACAAAATCGGAGGATATACTAATTTAAAGAATTATATTCCTCTTGTACCTTACGGGATTAGAGAGTATTTTTTTATATTAATTACAGCCTGACAGTTCTTTTTTCCAAGCACCTTCACGCGTTCTTGAAAAAAAGGATCTTGAAAATGTTCCAACCTTTTAACTACAGAACTATGAAAATAATAGATATGTTAATCTTTTTTTTTTTAGGTTCACGCTGAATCTCGCCTATGTGTGGGTACGATGGGCAGATGGGAACCTGAGAACCTAGTGTTGACTCCGTATCCTTTAAGACACTTACGTTCCCTATTTTTCACCGAATTCTGGAGGCATTGCGTATTGAGTGGCGGTACTCAACATTGCGCTTAGGTCCGTTACCAGAGCAAGATTTCAATACAACCTAATACTGGCAAAAGGGATTGTGCTTAACCGGCACACTGGAAATGTCACAAATTAAGAACTAAACGTTTTAACTCTTTTATTAGTAACAGTAATAAATAATATCGATGCCAATCGTGGCACCGCGTTGCAAGCGTGTTAAAACTTAGGGAAATGAAATATTTTAATTTCTTCGCTCTGGTATCGAATCAAAGCGCGGTGTTGACTTCCGCCACTCAACAAGCAATACCTCCAGAATTCTGTGAAAAATGGGGACCAGAGTGTCTCAACACTAGGCTCCCTCTGCCTACCCTGCTACGTGCGGGATACACTGTGAAGCTGAAAAACATAGCATACCATTAATCACGCTTGAAATGAAACCACAGTTTATTATCATAAATGTTAATAGCTAATGCATGTACGCTGTGGTTTCGCGAATATAGAACATGTTATGAGATAACGCGCATTGTTGTGGTTTGTGGGAAACTTTATACTTGTAAGTGATGATTTTCAATTAAACTTTACCTTCTAGTTAAATTTTTTAAGATAATCTAACTTGTCTGTTGTAATATTATATAAGTTCATACTATGAGAGAGTCGGACATCGTCAGATTTACTTTGTTGCGTACCCTTTTTTTTCAGTTACTGCAGAAGGGGACTAGTGTTGAGACACTCCGGTCCCTCCTTTCCGTCGAAACTGTAGGCATTTCATGTTGAGTGGCGAAAATCAACGACGAGCTTTGCCTCGATACCAGAGTGAGGAAATTAAAATATTCAATATTTCATTTCCTCGCATGGGAATCGAACCCACAACCTGTCGTGTATACAGTCTCATGCTAATGCCCTTGCGCCGCGACTGGTCTTTTTCTCAATAAAAAGTACAGTCACAGTCAGAACACACAGAAAATACTGATGCCTCTTGGTTCCCTTTTTGGTCTTCCAATTATCACTACATGTAGATACTGACTTCACCAACACTTCGAAACCGCCCCAACATCTATAATAATAATTACGAAATTAAATAAATTAAACGTTTATTCTGTTTTATTTTGTCAATGATTTAAATGAATTCTTCTTAAACAATACCAAAATTTCAATATTCTAGAAGGAGAGGGCGGGCCCCTGTGCCTATTTTATAGCTCCAGAGTATACGATTAGTTTAATTTCATTAGGTAACAGTAGAAGTAATTCGGCACTCAATAAACACTGCCCTAAATTGATGGTGAGATACTTGATACGGAAAAGCAAATAAAAGCGTGCTAATACTAATGTATATATACTTTAGTTGATGTATAGCAAAGCCAAGCCTCTAAATCGAGTCGTTCAATTTCTATCTGGATAAAACAACCGTGGATTCATCTACACGGGACCGAGGTCGTAGATTCGTTTTTGTCATAAGGAAATATATTTATTCTGGATGAAATTAAATTGCCTAAGTTATTTTATTTTCAAAAATATCATGTGCCTGGAGCCGTTTTGCCGCAGGGGCACAAGTGTTTGACTATACATACGACGGTTGTGAGTTCGAAGTGTCAAATAGAGCGACGGAATGACTTAAAATTATCACTGAGCCACGGCAGCTCAGTGAAACAAGCGTGTGACTGTAAACGCGACAACTGTGGGTTCGATTATCACTTCGAAATTTCAACGGAAAGTCAGAAATGGATTGCCCTCTGCATAGCCTATCATTTGCTGGATACAGCGTGAAGCTGAAATAACTGTAGATTATACTAAGTAAGTAATATATTTAAGTATTAAATAAAGTGTACTAAACAACAACTATAATTGAGTATAATTTTCTGATTTTCTTTTTACGAGTATGTCCAATTGGATCAGAGATAATAATCTTTAATTTCAATGCTATATTATATTATATGTTTTAATAATACTAAGGAAATATGAATAGCTTGTTAATGTTAGTCTTTGTCGAATATGATAGTAGTCGTTGCCTTTTAATATTTTAATAAAATCTGAAAAATCTAATCGACTTCAATCATCAATCTAGTAGGCAGTGAGAATTTAGTAAACACTCTGTTCCCCATTTTCCACCGAATTTTTCAAGGCAATTCGTGTTGAGTGTGGTACTCAACGAAAGGATTTTGCCTTGATGCCAGAGCGAAGATGTGAAAATATTAATAAATAATAATTCATTCCCCCGAGTGCGATCGAACCCACAACAATCGCGTTACAGTTACACCCTTGTGCCCCTGCGCCACGACGGCAAATATACCTCCTAAAATTGAAATAATTGGCATCAATAAAATGTAATTAAAAACTAAGACTAGACAGATTTTACAATAGTGTTTCTTATATCAAAATTACATTAAGATATATAAAGCTTTCTTAAAATTTTAATCAAAATGCTAATTTACCTGAAGATTTAGTTCACTTCTTTACGTGACTGGATAACATTCTAACGTCAATTTTGTAGTAATCACTGTAGAATTTAATATTCTACAATGATTTCTACAAAATTGTATTACTGTTGTAATACTACAGTTTTAATTGCCATAGAGTATTTTGGGTTATTGGGTCATAATTCCTAAGAATTTTAGTAGGTACATACAATATAATTTTTTATAATTTCAAAATTAAACATTTTATTAGAGGCCAGTCGCGGCGCTGAAGTCAAAATGTGATAGGTTGTGAGTTCGATTCCCACTCGAGGAAATGAAATATTTAATATTCTTTTTTTTTTTGCTCTGGTGTCGAGATAAAGCGCGGTGTTGAGTTCCGCCACTCACCACGCAATGCCTCCAGAATTCAGCAGAAAATGAGGAACGGAGTGTATTAACACTAGGTTCCCTCTGGCGGCTACCCTGTTGGGTGCGGGATACAAAGTGACGCTAAAAAAAAGATCTACAGCTGCACTATCAGCGTACTACTACGTACCTACTACTACTTGATATCTTTGAAAACGTTTGGATGTTTGTTAATTATGTAATTTTTAACGACCAGAATCAAAATCAAAATCAATAAATAACAACAAAAATACTTTTCAATATTTAGCCGTATTTTCTTCGTGTGTGCGCTTATCATTTGATAATGTAATTTAAACTATAAGTTATAAGTATATAACTTATAGTTTAAATTACTATAGATATAATTATATACTTATAACTTATAGTTTAAATTACATTATAATTTTAATAAATAAATAATACAAAAATATAATATTATTTTGTGAGCGGTTTTAATAATTTTCAAAGGTTCTCTGTTATTGTAATTTATCGCGGATTTACATTCTAACTAACTTTAAAAAAATATACCTTTGAAAAGTTACTTCGGGGTAAGTTTGGGTTATTTTTTTGCTTACGTAGTTACTTGACCCAGATTGTAGCTGGTCTCTACTATAATTAGTTAGCAATTATAGAGACGTCGCTTATCCACTGGGATTTCTTGTGCTTACTTCGTATTATATTTAAATCTTGTTATCCCCTATTAATTGCTTAATTTCATTTGGAGTCCTGAGTCTTAAAAAATGTTTTTTTCACCATTTTAAAAATTGATGAACTCTTTTTGTTCCTAATTCAAATTAAGATATATCTACTGACTGCATTGTATTAGAAGCTCAATTTCTGTGCTTCAAGGAATTGTAAACCTATATATATGATATTAATTTCAGCTTGATACCTCAACGCGATCTCAAGTAATATTGTCTTGATAGACGGCCAAATAAACGAAGAAAGTTATATAAGAATTCCGTTATTTTCCTTTTCAGGTACAGAAAAAAAACACTTTTTCATTTTTGGGATTTTTTTTTAAAAATTGTATCAGGTTTTTCTAGAGTAGTTAAAACTGTGGTTTCATTTAAAGTGGTTTTGACACTTTTACTTTGTATATTCTGATTCGGGAAAATAAACAAACAAATAAACATAGATTATAGCAAATAAATATAGATTATATATTGCTCCACAAATTTATATCTATTGTTGGGAATTGCAAACACTAAGTGGCTGCTTGAGAAGGTGTCAACTTACATTGAAGAATCCTAAATCTCGGTCTATTTAATAATCATACAATCTCGAGTTTTTTCTTTTATCATACAAATAATAATTTACAAACAACATCAAGCAACAACACTTTGAAAAATAAAGTTTTGATCAATTCAATAAAACAGTTATATGAAATAACTCTTAAAGGAAGTAGCAATTTAGTCGAAACCTACTTGAAATTGATATAACTTTTTTATTGTATCAAAATAGCCTTTATTTTGCACCACAACCTTTCAGCTAGTCCCATAATAATCGGTTTAGCTGGTCCGGAGGTTAGCCCGGATATACAGCAAGACAGATAGATGCAAATGTTAAAATTGTTTATTTGTGTTTTGATATTGTGTAAATAACTATATGCACTTTAGCTATACGGTATTTAGATAGACGGTAAGTACGCGTGCACGGCAAGCGCAGTTATTCCCGCATAAATTCCGATGCCGATCCTAAATCTTGAAATCTTGGTGTTTTTTATCATCATACAATTTCAAGTTTTTCCAATCGTCTTACAATTTGAAGGCTAAAGATTCAGCCAATGCAGTAAACAGTTGTAATAGCAATTAGCGAATTTATAGTGATTGAAAAGCGGATTTATACTGATTTTGAGATTAGCGTGAAAAAACGCACAGACAAATAGATAAACAGACAAAAATAATAAAAAATATTGTTTTAGTAATAAAACTCTATTACTTATTAAGAAAACGTATAAAAATTTGAACGTAGCGGGATTTGAACCCGCGCCTCTTTGGAAACCGTCTAAGAGTCCAGAGGCGCGGGTTCAAATTCCGCTAGGTTTAAATTTTTATACTTAACTTAGCTTCACGCTTTATCCGTAGCGGGGTAGTCAGAGAGAACGGAGCGCCAAACGCTAAGGTCTCTACATACCTCTTTCGCCTCGTCCACTGTCATCAACCTCTTCATACATCAGGTCAGGTCATCAGGTCCTCATGCTTTTTACGTGACCTTCCTCCAGTTTCTTTGATACTGTGTTTTCGAAGGTCAACCGAGGTCTCCCCCTATCTCTCTTACCACTCACTTTACCATCGTAAATCTTTTTTGCCATTCTTTCATCACTCATTCGTTCGACGTGCCCAAACCAGCTGAGCACGTTCTTCTTCATTCTCACCGTGACAGCCTCGCTAGTACCTGCCATTCTGTGTATCTCTTCATTGCGATTTCGATCAGTTAAGCTGACTCCGCATATCCTACGAAGAGATCGCATCTCCACAGCATTGATCTTTCTTTCATTCTTCTTCTGTAATACCCACGTTTCGCTGCCGTATAACAGTGTCGGTACCAAAACTGCATTGTGTACGGCAAAACGCGCAGCTGTGCTGACGTTTCGCCGTCTCATCAATTCAACTAAGGCTCCGTTAACCCTGTTACCGGCAGCCATACGCCTTTCCACATCAATCTCGTATCTTCCATCTCTACTGAACATACTTCCCAAATATACCACTTCATTCCTTCCTTCCTTCCTTTCTTTATCTCTTTCAAAAATCAGAACCTTTGTCTTATTCGCATTGAGGTTTAGACCATTATTTTCACACCTTTTTTTCAGAGTGATGACCAATGCCTGCAACTCGCATTCTGATGATGCAATAAGCACTGCATCATCTGCGTACAGTAGGCAATTCATATTCAGGTCACCTACTTTCACTCCCATATCACTTTATTTCACTCCTTGGTGACAGCTATCCAAATACAAATTGAACAACCAAGCTGACAATTCAATTTGCCTGCTGCAAAATTGAAAATAATGGTCTAAACCTCAATGCGAATAAGACAAAGGTTAAGATTTTTGAAAGAGATAAAGAAAGGACAGAATGCAAGATCAGTGTGAATGGTAAGATATTAGAACAAGTGAATGAAGTGGTATATTTGGGAAGTATGTTCAGTAGAGATGGAAGATACGAGATGGATGTGGAAAGGCGTATTGCTGCCGGTAACAGGGTATGGTAACGGAGCCTTAGTTGCATTGATGAGACGGCGAAACGTCAGCACAGCTGCGCGTTTTGCCGTACACAATGCAGTTTTGGTACCGACACTGTTATACGGCAGCGAAACGTGGGTATTATAGAAGAAGAATGAAAGAAAGATGACTGCTGTGGAGATGCGATCTCTTCGTAGGATATGCGAAGTCAGCTTAGCTGATCGAATCCGCAATGAAGAGATACACAAAATGGCAGGTACTAGTGAGGATCTCGCGGTGAGAATGAAGAAGAACGTGTTCAGCTGGTTTGGGCACGTCGAACGAATGAGTGATGAAAGAATGGCAAAAAAGATTTACGATGGTAAAGTGAGTGGTAAGAGAGGTAGAGGGAGACCTCGGTTGACCTTCAAAAACACAGTATCAAAGATACTGGAGGAAGGTCACGTAAAAAGCATGAGGACCTAATGACCTAACCTGATGTATGAAGAGGTTGCTGACAGTGGACGAGCCGAAAGAGGTATGTAGAGACCGTAGCGTTTGAAGCTCCGTTCTCTCTGACTACCCCGCTAGGGATAAAGCGTGAAGCTAAGTCAAGTTAAGTACAAAAATTTGAACCCGCGCCTCTGGACTCTTAGACGGTTTCCAAAGATGCGCGGGTTCAAATCCCGCTACGTTCAAATTTTTATACGTTTTCTAAATAAGTATTTTTCTTTCCTTAGTGTGGAATAACACTTTAAAAATGTTTAAAAATTAAAGTATTTGTCTTTCCTAATAGTGGAATAACACTTTAAAATGTTAAAAAGAAGTCTATTTCATTAATAAAGGTCCCCCCTAATAACATTTTTTCTTCTATTATAGAATACAATACAATAGTATTTAGCTAAAAATAACGATATAGGCTTCGTTTGACTAATCTTTTGCTAACGAAGATGTCGTTAGTATGTATTACTACTACTGTATTATTTCTAATAATACATTTGTGCATAGAGAGCTTAAAGTTTTGCCAGATGACTTTCATGATAATGTATGAAGAGGAATGCCCATACTTGGAAATTATTGATCATAAAATAGTATTTATACATATAATATTTTATAGTATTTAGTATATATAATATTTTAATTTCCTCGCTCTGGTAACGACGCAAAATAACCTACAATCAAAATTCATCGTAAAAATTAGGTGGAAGTATACTCATAATATGCGGCGGTTTCGTCCACGTGGTCAAATAAAAAAAAACTAAGAATAGTCATGACGTCCCATCGATTAACGTAATGTGTATATGAAAACAGAATATAATCTAATTGCAGTTTAAAAGTTGTATAAAATTTTTGGAACTAGTGGAGTGCACATTTTTATATGGCTTACTAATCTCAAAATCCACATTTTATTTTTACAACGAAATATAGCTATAAAGAGTTATAAGTGTGATAAGCTATTTTCAAGGTTTCACTACTTAAAATATGTGGTAAAACACGACTTATGATATTCAAGGGCTATTTTAGCCCTAGATTACTAACCTTATTTTTCGACGCTTATTACCAACCTTTGTCGTTTCTACTACGGTATTTACTACAGGGGATAATGGGTTTAATTTATGTGGGTTTAATTTATATTTATATGGGCGCCAAGACACAGCCAATTACATCCTTCGCTAAGTCTACAGGGCCAGCAGGTCCCCTGGAGCAGCAGAGTTCTGAAGAGAGAGAGAGAGAACGAAGACTTTCGATGACAGGGCAAGTCAAAAAAAGCCGCCAACGCAGCGAGGACTGCAATGTTTCTGCTGTGACCACTCTTCAGATCCCACCTTCCCCTAAAAACGAAGCTATAGCTCTACAAGGCGTGAGTCAGACCTTATCTTACCTACGCCAGTACTAATCAACGAGGAATCCTGCAGGTGGTATAGAACTTCACTCTCCAACGAGTGACCCAAGCACTATACTACACGACGAACACCACACTTCCCAACTCGGGTCCAATGCGTTACTACGCTCTGATGTATTGTGTTACCTGCATCTAAGGAGCATCGCCCAGTGCACACCTGGCCGCCAGAGGTCAGACGTCGTCTTCTGAGTGACTTTCTATCTGTCCTCGAATCCGGCTACTGAACAGTCACCTCGGTCGCTGGTCACTTAAGCTGGGCCTCCCTGACTGAGGGTCACAACTGGCTGAGCTGACCTCTCCGGTGGCTTTTGATCATCCTTCCAATCCCACCAAAAATCCTGCTCCCTGTATCTGCTCTAGGGCCGGTACACAGTCTTAGGGCCAAAGAGCCCCCTTGAGACCACGGCCCGAAGACCAACAATGAGAACCCTGATGCCGTTCCCCAGCGCTACAAAAAAAGGAGCTGGACGAGAGAATGCTTCAATACTAGTACTCTATAGTAAAGTAGGCTTAGAAGCAAATGTACGTATTTTGGAGCTCTCTAAATAATTAAAATGTATTATTTCAAGGCAACATAGTTGGTTTCATCTTTTGTTTAATTATTTTTAGATAAAAGAATAGTAGGTAGACTACCTACTATGTTGTTTATGATTTTTACCATTTAAGCATTCTGTTATTTGTGTCGTTTGTTTAAGGAACGTAATTCAATATATTAAGTAAATAATTCAATAGTTTAAGCGGGCGAAGCTGCAAATGGGTCGCTAGTATCAGATATAGCATAAAGCTAAAAAAATCTTTAGTTTTCAATGTTGTTTAATATTTTTTTCTAAATCTTTTTTTTTTTTTAAACTTCACGCTGTATTCCGCACACAGCAGGGTAGGCAGAGGGAACCTAATGTTAAGACACTCCGTTCCATACTTTCTGCCGAATTATTGGAGGAATTGCGTGTTCAGTGGCAGAACTCAACATTGCACTTTGCCTTGAATCCAGAGCGAAGAAATGGAAATATAAATTTAAGTAAATATTTCATCTCCTCGAGTGGGGATCGAACCCACAACCAGTCGGTTTTACAGTCACACTTTGTGCCGCTGCATCACGACTGGTCTCATCTCTCTTTTTCGGAATTTATGTGGGAAAAGTTACGTTTGCAGTGCGCGGGCTGTTTCGGCCACCTAGACAGATGTAAAATGAATAAAAAAAAATCTATTACTTTCAACAATTTTCAATTAAACTGCGATTTATTTAATATATAACAGTATAGAGAACCAAACTCGTTTAATTAATATTTTTTTGGGGTTCTGTTCCTCAAACGAAAAAAAAACAGAACCCTTATAGTATCACTTTTTAATGTGTTTTTGTATATAAAAAAAAAGTCCTACTAAGTTTCTTGCGCCGATTCTTCTCAGCTCTGAGGCATCAAACTTTAGTGAATTGGAGGTAAATTATTTCATATTTTTATTAATATTTAGGACACACTTCAAAATATACTTCCTGTCCACAAAAGAGGCATGGTAAGTAGCGAAATCAAATAATAAATATAAACATTTTTCAAATGGATGTTGCTTTATAGATTATCGATCTAATCCCGGATCGCCATAAACTCAGACCGAATTAACACGTAGGATAGTACAAACTGTGGACTACAGTGGACTTAACTATTTTTAACCGACTTCTGTAAGAAAGGAGGAGGAAAGGAAGTTATCAATTCGTTATTAAATTTTTACTTATTGTGTTTGTTATCTCAGAACTTTTGACTGGGTGAACCGATTTTGATGATTTTTTTTATTTGAAAACTAGTGCTTCACGTGTGGTCCCATTTTTTAAATTCATTTCTGACGATGGTATCAATGAGAAAATCCCATAAATCTTAAATTTGCATTAAGTATGTGCGCGACAAATAGATGAATAACTCAATATCACCCCAACCGATTCCGATGATATTTTTTATTGGAAATGTATCCTACATTTGAAGGATAATTTGGTGAAAATTTGGTTAGATTGTGATAATGGGATGCGATTGTCAATCTAATGCCAAAAACCTGCTTGATTTACTTGGCACTTTAACAAAATCAAAGTCCGGGTTTTTTATTTAATATTTAATAAAAAAAATTCTATAAAATTTATTTATACTACATAAAATGACATGTTTTGCACCTACTGTAGCTAAACAGATTCTTTATAATAATAAAATAAAATTTAAATACGATGTTGTAACAAGCATCTAAAAATTTCGACGTAGTTTGATGAGAACGTATGGCTTAGTGGTCAGAGCGCCTGGTCGGTTTCCAGGAGGCGCGGGTTCGAGTCCCGTTATGTTCAAATTTTTATACGTTTTCTAAATAAGTATTTTTCCTTCCTAAGTGCGGAATAACACTTTAAAAATGTTTAAAAATAATAATAATTTAATTCACTCGAATGGAGATCAAACCCACAACCGTCGCGTTTCAGTCACACCCTTGTAAGTTGGTAAGGTACTTTTGTACATTTTTAAGAATAGTGCCACGTGTGTACGATGACTGGTATTGGGGTGCCTTAAAATACTGATAGTATTTGTTTTGATTAAACATAAGTATTTTGAAACCTAGGGGTCTAATCGTAAAAAAATAAAAAGATAGATTATTAAAAAACTGGTACAATATCAAGACTGATGCCTACACAAAATAATATCATATAGCGAAGCGATTTGTAGGGTTTCAAAGAAAAGGAGATAGTGTTTTTGCGGAAAAAGATAGCTAAGCGTTTTATTTTATTCTACCATATTATTTTTCTTACAACTAAACTGTATTTTTTTGTTCTTTGAGTCTCGTATTTTTAAAGATCTCAAAAAACATTTGAAAGTGTTATAACTTTACAAGAAAAAAAAATTGCTTCATGTATTTATATGTATATATATGATTTTAATATACATTTCTCTGAGATTATAATCATCATCGAAGCAGGGAAAACAAAGTGTCTGCTTCTTATTAAATTCTCCAATTATATTTTATAATTTTTCTCATTTCCCCGCTCTGGCAAGTCGTGGCGCAGGGGCACAAGTACGAGACTGTATAAGCGACAGCTTGTGGGTACAACTCCTCCTCGACGAAATAAAATATGTCATATTAACATTTTTTTTATTATAAATTCAGCAGATGCTACGAGCATATTACTATTTGTTATTTCTATTACGAACAGATAGTAGTAGGTACATCATAGTCGTTATATTATAGCGATACTCATCATTTATTCTATCTACGTCGTTGTTTCTATTTATCGTTCAGCATTTATTGCTCGTAATATAATTGAATAATAACAAACTTTACATAAGATGATCTATGAATAGACTCGTTCATCTACATGTTAGACAATTATTTACTTCACGCTGAATCCCAT
Source organism: Heliconius telesiphe telesiphe (assembly GCA_018249795.1). NCBI lineage: Eukaryota > Metazoa > Arthropoda > Insecta > Lepidoptera > Nymphalidae > Heliconius > Heliconius telesiphe. Next base: position 22,287 of record DWLH01000323.1, read on the forward strand.
ATATACTCCGTTCACTCCGTTCCCCATCTTCCTCCGATTTTTCGAGGCATTGCGTATTGAGTGGTGGAACTCGATACTGGGCTTTTGCCTTGGAAATAGAGCGAATAAATAAAAAAAATAATAATTAAGTGTGTTTGTAAAATCGACTGGTTTTGGGTTCGATCCCCACTCCAGAAAATGTACATTTATATTATTATTTCTCAGCTCTGGTTCCAAGGCGTTGAGATCCGCAACTCAACACGCAATGAAATGAAGAAAATGAACTTGAAGGCAAATTTCGGCGGAATGTGGGGAACGGAGTGTCTTAACACTAGGTTCCCTCGGCCTACCCTGCAGTGCGGGATAGAGGGTGAAACTGATTTGATTTTTTTTTAAATAATAATATGTTCCCGCAGTAGGAAATCACAAAAATAGTCCTCGCTGAAATTGTTATGTACAAACTATAAAAAAAATACCGACTATTCTCACTAACAGAGATGCCATCTACTGTACCTAAACAGATCCATAATAATCTATACTAATATAATAAAGCGGAAGAGTTTGTTTGTTTGTTTAACCGCTAAGATCTCCGGATCTATTGGTCCGATTTACTTTCTTTTTGTTTTGTATGAAAGCTGCATTCTTCAGAAGTGCTATAGGCTATATAACATGGTGTAAGTCTTAGATAGCCTTAAATAACGAAATAACAATAATAAAGAACGCCATAGAATTGCTTTAAAATTGCTTTAAGCGCGTGCGCTACACATATAACTTATTATATGTCAGTACATTGTATGACAAACATATTCAATTTTATTAAATCTAAAATAAACTCCGCGACACCATATATCTATCCATACCTATATTATAAATTCGAAAGTAACTCTGTCTGTCTGTCTGTCTGTCTTTTACGCAATCAGGCCCAAACCGCTAATTCAATTGTGATAAAATACTCATATAGACATACTTGAGGGTCTTCGGATGAACATAGGTTACTTTTTTTTCTC
>DWLH01000324.1:0-23244 GCA_018249795.1 Heliconius telesiphe telesiphe
ATATATATATATATATATATATATATATATATATATATATATATATATATATATATATATATATATATATATATATATATATATATATATATATATATATATATATATATATATATATATTTTCATGTTCCTGCTCTGATAGACTCACCACGCTTTGCCTCGAAAATTTCAAAAACTAAGAAACATCTTAACGCTAGACTTCCTCGACTTTTATACGGGAAAAATGCCTAAAGCTGCTTACAGATAATTTAATTTGAGTATTAAATATTGATTTTTCAGGATGATACAGTACATATTATATTATATTATAATATATTAATAAAAATTAACAAATATAAGAAAAATTGTAAATAAGTAACGTTAAGGAAATAAAAATGTTTTTTGAATAAATATCAAAATTAAAAAAAAGCCCAAATGAGTTTACATGAACTTATACTGGAGAAATTTAAAACGTGGAAACCATCACCTCCAGAAGTGTTGAGGACAAGTAATCGAGATATCTCACTCGCGTTATCAGCTGGACCATTCAGCTTCCTCGGAGATCATCTTATGTATAAAATTGAAAAGAAAGATAAAATACCACCGTGGAATGTGGTTTACAGGTAATAATTAGCCTCATTCAATATCACATTTTTTCTGCATACAGCAAAGTATGCAAGGAAGAAATTGCGTATCTTTACAATAGGGTATCATCTGGTGCTGCACCACTATGCCACATTAGAGTCAAAGCTCAAAAGAAAATAAAAAGAAAAACGTTGTTTGAATATACACTAGTTTCACATTTTGCGGAGACACTCTTTTTTTCTCGCTTATTTAGAAACATTGCAGTTTGGGTAGCTGTGCCCATCCCTGGACTTTACTTTATCAATATATGGAATTATACGTTGGATTTTGTCATTGAAGACGCAATGTCTTGAAAATTAGGCATAAAGTGGAAAACGAAGTATCTTAACACTATGCTCCTCTGCTGTATACGAAAAACAACGTGCAACTATGAAAATGTTTATAATCGCATACTCTTTAAATGAACTGAAATAACATTATTATACAATAGAAATTAGAATAGTTGGATACTATACAGATAATGTTATTTTACATCTGTCAATTAAACCATATATAAATAGAACCCTATATGGTTACATAGCTCTACATAAAACAAATTTCCAATTATAGAGCCATATTCACGTTCATAAAATAGATGGAAGTGATTATTTGATTTTGTTCAAATTAAATTTTGATTCAGTTATATTATATTTGATTAAATTATATTACGTTAGTACTTCTATTTGCTCTTGGTATTTAGTTAGGCTGATACTAGAGTTCGTTCCGGTGTGTTATTAGTAAAGTTATTGTTCAGTTCCTATAAAGCCTATCTTTACATTTTATTTCTAGCAGAGCAGACAGATTCTATGTCTTCAATGCAATTTATGCTTGTGAGCGTTGATGTAGAAGGAAGAGTAAAAAAGATTTTTCTGTAAGCTCTAGTCTTTGGTTTTTAATATATAATATAATACAGCACTACAAAGGCATATCCTAATTGGCTTTCTTATTTTTATAGATTTTTCGTATTTGCAAGGTCTGCATAGAAAATCTGTTAATAGATTATTGTATATAATTTTTAATTGAAAATATTATATGTCTAATTGCATAAGGCAGCGCCACGTTTTAGCTAGTCAAACAAGAATAATTTAAATATTTTAAAACTGTTTAGTAAGAATAATAAACGTTTTTGCTATTTTACAGCATAAAATTTTACATTAAACATACATACCAAGTTTCGCTTAGTAACTTAAGTAATAAAATCATGAGTACGACGGAACGCTACTTCAACTTTCTATGTGTTCTTATAAAAAGCTTACAAAGATCATAAAATAATACAATACAAACAACAAAGTGTCTAAAGTTAAAGTAAAGTACTGAAACATGAAAACGAATATTTACATAATCTTTTATGTCTTTAAGTTTCAATTTTTAAAAGTACGAACAATATTTTTTTTTCCGCTTCACGCTGTATCCCGATCAGCAGATGGCAGAGAGAGCATATTGTTAAGACACTTCGCGTCCCACTTTCAGCCGCGTTGTAACAGTATGTACCTTGGATATAAGTTAAAAATAATAAAATAAATAAAATAAAATATGCATGGAAATACACATAAATAACATAGTTAATTATGAATAGTATAAACTAAATATTTTTAATACCATATTAACTGAGACGAGTTCATGTATTGTCGTCCCGAGTGTCGCAACCGTCGTTCCGTATATATAGTGGGTAGCGATGGATGGAAGGCAGCGGGCGAGTCGAACTTTTAAGTACTACGGTACAAATAAATATGATGCACATAAAGACTCGTACCAAATGTATAATAAATATAATATAATAATTCGAAGCCTATGATGGCACGATCTTTTAGGGTCGAATTTATTATACCACTTCTACGACTTGGTATACGATTAGTAGGTTTGTGATGCTATTTTATGTCCCAGCTCCGGTGTATGTAGTAGTGTCCGCCTGTCTCATACAGGTGTGTGGTGCTATTTTGTCTTGGAACTCTGGTGTATGTAGTAGTGTCCGCCTACGGTTCGAGACACGACTGTAGGGTGTGTGCCGTGCGTTTATTTAACATATCGGCCGCCTTGCGGTAGTGTGTTCGTTCCAACGACTTATATTGATCTCACAAATCAATCAACATCACGAATCACTATTCTAATACAACTGACTGATCACACACAAACGTCCCGGAGAGTTCAATAAGACTGTTGCAGCCGCAGTCTGGTAGGAATTCACGGTGTGTGGGCGGTGCCCTTACTCTTTCTTCCTTTTATTATAACTAGCTCGCAGTTATAGTGGAGAGGATGATAGGACGCGCTCTTGGCTTGTCCTCGGAAAAGCTTCGAGTTATGACAATGTTATATTGTCGAGTTTCAGTTGTTTGAATAAACTTCTGATGGCAAATATTTTATTAAAGCGATACCTTTTAATGGCATAAATAAAATTTTTAACACTGTTACTTCTGAATCTCTAAAAGATTTTGGGTTCTTCACGATCACAATTACAAGCGATTCTAACCACTAGACACATCACGAGCCAAGGCATTATTTATTAAATAATATTTTTAAAGGTTTTTGAGACATCAGTTACAGCATTCTGGAACAGGATTCTGTCACGTTTACAATCACATGCTGGTGCCCTTGTGTCACGAAAGGCCCAACAATATTAATTTGGTTATATATATTTTTAATTTGAAGGCAAATTATATTATATTACATAGCCTTAAAAGGGGTCAAAAATTGGTATTAAAGTCACTAGTTCAAGTGAGGGATCAGATAAAAAGGCTAATCTAAGCTTGAATTTCAGTAAAAGTTCGAGCCTCCGATTTCTGTACGGAACCTTCGGTGGACGCTCGCTCGCTCGTCTCGCTTGTCCGGTTTTTTTTTATAATTTTAAGAATTTCCTTCAGTTACTTTTACTTATTTTATTTGTAATGTAATTTGAAGGATGAGATATTTTTTCTAATAATAATAATTTTCTCTACTTATTATTCATTTTGGCTAATATTTTCTTACTAATCCTATTGAAAACTAAAAAAAAATTATAAATATATACAATAAATATTCGTATAGTTGACGCGGACGTAGCTGTTTGGATATTTGCTTTTTATATAACTTTTTTTTTCCACGCTGTATCCCGCACATACCAGGTAGAGGTATGTGCGGGATACAGCGTGAAAAAGGTAGAGGGACTCAGTGTTGAAGACACTTTGTCCCCATTAACCACTCCCGTTCGGCACTTTCCGCCGAGGAAATGCTCGAGGCATTGCGTGTTGGGTGGGGGAACACAACGCTGCGCCTTGCCTCTTCACCAATGACCAATGAAATGAAAATATTAAATAATTTCGGCCTTATGTGGAATCGAACCCAAAACCTTCACGTTTACACTCGCACCTTTGTGCCCTTGCGCCACGGCGGCCTCTATTTTTATTATTTTATACGATTAACTTCATAATTGCATACTCAAAATCAAATCAAGTCCGTTGTGGCGCAATGGAACAGCGTCTGACTGTAAACCCGATGTGTTTAAGTTCGATGCCACTCGCCTGAATAGATTATATTCTCGCAAAACATAGCGCGGCGTTTTATTTCGTTGTGTTGGAAACAGAGTGTCCTTATACTAGCTTCCCTCTTTGTATACAGAGAGAGCTATGCGGATAAACATGCGTGAAGCTGCTTTTCGTACTCTATTTAACGAATTTATTAGCAGCTCTAACAACATTTTCCAATATCTAACGTTAATCACTTGTACAATACAAGACATCAAATTAGGTCATAGATTATGCATCGATTGATCTGGATTAGCGAACAAATGATTACCGGACGGACCGTCACGTCGATAAGTGACGCTAACCTGTGAATAAACCAATTTTCATGTACTAACTAAGTTAATTAGTTTTTGGTTATTTATTAATATTAATACTTATTGAGACCAACGTAGCACAGAGGCACATGCGTGTGACTGTGAACGTGACAAGTTGTAGGTTCGATTCCCACTCGAGGAAATGAAATACTTTTCATTTCCTCGCTCTGGTATTGAGGCTAAGCGCGGCGTTAATTTGCAATGCCTCCAGAATTCAGTGGAAAGTGGAAAATGCGTGTGCCCCTGAGCTTGTGCTATTTGCGCAACGACGGCATCAATATTGAGCTAATAAAGAGAACCGAATGCAAAAACCAACATATCATTTATTTTCGTTCATAAAAATACACTGTTGCGAAAACTCCTAATATAGAGTGAAGCTGAAAAAAAAACATTATTACTGATTAGCTTACTGCCCTCTAAAATACCACTGTATATAAAACATTGTAAAATGTTGTTATATATATGGAATAGTTGATAATAATATTAAATTGGCGGAGTGTCTAACTAGGTTTCTTCAGTCTATACGGGATACAGCGTGAAACTTAAAGCAAAAAAAAGTTAGTTTTGTAGAAGAATGCGATCTAAAATCGAAATTATATACCTATATTGTGAATGAAATTTCGAATTGTATGTTTTATTATGTATGAATTTGGTGCAATAAAATAAAGAATCTAATATATATTTATACAAAGATTAAGTAGCAGATGAAAAATAATAAATATAGCTAACAATACTTTAGAAAAGGTGAACAACGTATACGACTACGTGTCTGCAGTGATTATATAAAAAACATAACTAACTTAACTGAGGTTAAGTGTTTGTTTTGATTATAGTTATTATGATAAATTTTGGTAATATAAAAATATTATAATCAAGGCACAGAATATTTTGATTAAAAATAATGTAGATATTTAATGATTTGTCGCATAGCATCGGAGAGATTGTATGTTGAGTTGTGGAGCTCAACGCCGCGCTTTGTCTTGATAGAGCAGAAAAATGAAAATAACGACTTTCCCCAAGTATGGATCGAACCCACAATAATCGCACTTAGCTCATCACCAAATACACTACACATATTTACATAAACTATAATAGTTGTGAACTATCTCAAATATCTGTCACATAAGCTTATTTGTCAAGTCCCATATACAATTACGATTTTACGACTTAGAGGTGACTTTATTGCCCAATATTGTACTGAATCGTGTTTACGATATTATGATACTAAATGCATAATTAAGCATGTTGTGATTCGATTTATGTTATGATAACGATGTGTTTATATGGATATGACGATTACGTTGATTTTTATCATGAAATTCTTCATTTAATTTAAAAGGCCGTCTTGGTGTAGTGGAAGAGTATTTGTCTTTAAATATGATGATTAGGGGTTCGATCATTATATTTAAATTATTTACATACCCTTCGCTGGTAGATTATGTACGTCGTTGAGTTTCACCACTCAACTCATAAAAAGGAATTAACAGCATGTGACTGTAAACGTGATGGTTGTATATTCGATGCCCACTCGGGAAAACGATTATTTGAATATACTCGTTTTCTCGCTCAACTAAAAAGACAACGCACGGCGTTGAAGTACGTAATTCAACTCTTAAACTGAGGAATTGAGGCCCTATTATATGCAAAATACGCTTACAATTTTACAAAAAAATATATATTTTCATTATGTTATTTATAAATATCATTAGATACAGTTTCATTTTATTATGTTGACACAAAGTAAAACATAGAAAGAAGGCAACATTTTTGATATACGAGTACCTTAAGTGGAAGTCGTGTACACATGATTCCCTTACAGGATAAATATTTGAGTCCGCCTCGAAGGTCTGGCGTTTTCCAATAATAAGCGGAAAATGGGGAATGACCTTTTCCCATAAAAGTTATAAGAACCATAAAAATATTAATATTTCTTTTGTTTCGGTGGTTTGTATTGTAACATATGTAAGTATAACATAAATATAATGCTTTGTATTCTTATATGAATACCTATAGTCCGTCTACCCGTGACCACGGACTACTGCAAAGTGTTCGAAACGTCGGGTTTCTAAAATGTATAATCTTAAATATACGTGATTAATCCGGTTAAAATAGTTTCATTTAAAATACTTATAGTCCTTTATGAAACCATACATGAACTAACACCTCGAAATGCATTACTTAGCTAGCCGGAAGAAGAAAAAAAAATCTTACTTTAGACATATCTAAATTATGTATTTATATATATAAATCTTTATCTCTACTCTCTTATTGGTTAATTTGTTATTAATTTATTGTATGTTATTTTTACATAAAAAGTGTAATTATCTGTATTGGAACTACTCGACGATTTTCTGGAGGTGGGCGTTAAAACTGCAACACAGTTTCGAACAAAAACAGCTATTACCGAACTTAACTATCACGTGTTATTTTAATTAGTCCAATAAAAAAAATTGCTTCTTTTTGTTAAATAATTTAATTGAAGATTTATTAATTTAGAAACTAATACAGGCTATAGATAAGAAGTATTTATCTGTGAGCAGTGCGGCGGTTGTGAATTTGATATAAACTCGGTGGAATTCATGATTTTCATTTCAGCCATAACAAAACAAACTCTTATGTCGAATTCCACAAGTACACTACTACATGCAATGTGCAAAAAAAATATTTAGTTAGTAATTTTTAGTAACTAAAAATAATTTCAGCGGCGGGAAAACAACAAAAACAGTAGAAAACCTGGCGCCCAGTCATCCGCACAGATTCAGGATGAAAGTAATAATAAAATCAACATCAAAGCTAGAGGCCTGCCTCGCACAGAGCGACGCGCGAGTGATACACGAACAACTGAAGGCTAATGAATTGGAACATTCAGAACAAAGTAGAGAAAATAATTCGAGCGACGACAAAACGAAGTCGCTCCCATCACACACAGGGACCCGCGGAAAAAATCTATTTTCTTACCAAATGCTTGAAGGGCTCGACAAAAGGTAAAGTACACTCGAAGCAAGGACTCCAATATTTGGCATCGAATCCCTTATAAGTATAAGATCGATCCGATCGAGTAATTGGATCGCTGGCAGACGCAATAAATCATTTTGGCCCATTAGTTTTCAATCAAGCCGAGGGTCAAGGTCGTGTCTGTAAATTAACTGGCATTCGAGTAAGGACATGCTTTAATATTTGTTAATATTAATTTAAATGAACTACTAATTTTATTGTATTGTTAGTTGAAAACTTCTATTTGATCAGATTTTCTAATTTTTTTCAATAAACGTGAAAATGTAACAGTCAACTCTGCGATTTCTCTTATTGCCAGATTGAGAAAATGAAAATAATATTCATTCTTCCGAGTGGGAATGAAAGCAACAAACGAATTAAAAAAAAAACTTTCTTATGCACTACAGACATACGTCTCTTATAATATTATCTTTAAAATGCAACACTATTTTAGAAAGACATGGGCAGAGTCACAGTGGTCCGACGAGATTTGGACCAGTACGGACTCAAACGGCACTTCTGCGGTCTGCTTTTGTATGGCAGTGAGGTGTGGATATTTGAAACAGGTACGAATCTAATAACTGCTACTACTACCATGTTATTACTTTTATAGATTTTTCGTTGGCACGCGTAGTACTCCAGTTTGTTTTTTTTTTTTCATTTTAAAATGTATAAAAAATGCAAACACCAAAGAAATTCTACTGGCCATCATGGCACATTGGCATAGCGTGTGACTACAAACAACTCAACACTCAAGAAAATATTATATTTATATTTTCCTCGCTCTAATAAGAATAGAAATCGCTGTGAGAAATTCTGCTACTCAGTTCGCCAAAATAGGGTGGTGCATGGAGAAGGAAGTATTGTTACACTAGGTTCCCGCCTAGAATACTATATGAGATACAGCGGGAAACTGCTTATATATATATATATATATATATATATAATATATATATACATATATAGAATTTATCATCGAAAAATTTTGTTAAAAAAAAGGTGGACAGAAATTGTAATTTACCATTCTATTAAGATCTAATAGCAATAAATAACATAACATTTCCTACACGTATTATGTTAGTAATAACCATAGTCACCGTCATTAGCTATTATACAGATATTGCTAGCTCAGCATATAATAAGTAAAGGGCCTTGTCACTGAAACCTATATATATATACACTACACAGTTATATATATATGCGAATAAATTATGAACTTAACTGTAAAACTTAATATTATGTATATTAAAGATACTACAAATAAAAAAAATGTTTTTAAGAGCCATAATCGCGGCAGTCATCAACGTCTGACTGTAATTGTGAAGGTTTTGAGTTCGATTCTCACTCGTAGGAATAAATTAAAAAAAAATCGCTTTGATAAATAAAGCATAGGGGTCAATTCCGTCACTTTACCTGTTACGCAAATAGGAAGGAAAAAGTGACTGGCGCAACATGAACGTACTGTGGGAAAAATATTATATTGCAACCAAACAATTTATTTTCAACTAAATTTTATAGGTGTCCTATAAATTATTCTAGCAGATATTTAAAGATCGTCATAGAATATTATTAGAATATTATATAAAATGATCATCAGTAATTAAGTTCTTTGTTTTTCAGGTGCAGCAGATGCTTGAGGAGCGTCCATCGCTGGTCTCTGTCATCAATTCGACTAACGGATTTTCTCCTCTCGCCACTGCCGTGAGGAAAGGTTATATGCATATTATTATTACTATATACAAACAAAACTTTTCCGTCACTGAGTTACTGACAGACGAGGTACAACTGGAACTATGTAACGAAGAATGCTGAAATTTGGCATATAAAATATTTCCCACACCCCAGTGTAAAAAAAGCACCAAGAAAGAATTTCCCGAAATACGAATAATATAAAAATTTGGAGGGGGAGTGGATAAAACAGACAAAACATTGTGTTGCCAATCATACGGAGTGGCGAAATCCAACGCCGCATTTTGTCATCTCACCAAAATGACTAAGTGAAAATAACGAGAATCGTTACACACACTGTGTACAAAACTGATATTGACAAGTAGATACATATTTATACATAAGTCGTTGTACCACAAACGGAATTTAAACGCAATGCTTGTGGGTTCGATTTCCATTTGGGAGAATTATTATATTTAAGTTATTTTCATATATTGTCTCAAAGAAATTAAGCGGAAAGTGAGGAATGCAGTGTTTTAATACTAAGTTCCCTCTCCAGCTTGCTATTTGCGCGTGATTCAATTACTTTTTTCTTTATTTACATCTATTTAAATATATATGTTGTCAGGAGACACAAACATGGTAAGATTCTTGCTGTCATCCAACGCCGAGATAGAGCAGCGCTCGTCGTCCGGACAGACGCCGCTGCACCTCGCCGTGTTATGCGGACATGTCCATGTCGCTGAAGTGCTACTTGAGAGAGGGGCCGATTTTCAAGTAAAATATATGCTATTTGTTTTGGCATTTCCCGCGACAGGAGCAAAGTGGAAAAGGCTGATTGATAAAAATGTTCTAAGTAAATTCCGATGTGAGATCTTTATTTTCGGATAGTTAGTAGCATTGAGTTTTATACTTTTCGCTTTTCATTTACAAATTTAATATAGAAGATAATAGTAGCGAAGTTTGGGGTGTCTAATTATACATTCGATGGTATTCGATATTTTATAAAGAAGATTAGATTTATATTCATGAAAATTTGGTTATTAATAATTAATGATTAAACGAACTTACCTGTACGTAAAGTTCATTCATAATTATATGAGCAGCTTGATTCGAAGTGATTTACTACAAATTGTAGCTTCGCCCACACAGCAGCCATACACGGATATATAGAAGTAGTCAAGAAAAAATATTTTTTCTTTCTGCCTATAATCTATCTATTGTGTACATTCCGCTGAATTTTTAAAATATTTTTTATCAACTGTCGTACTCTTAACGTTGATTGATTATTTTTAAATTCCGTAAATGTTTTGTTTTTAATATATAAAGATTATGATAAGCATTGAAAAATTAAAGCTTCAAAGTTGTAAACACTTGATTTTTGATTTTTTTATTAGGTATATCAGTGATTACTATGATTTTTCTATAAAAGGTACGATTTTTATATTATTTGAATTAATTGTTGAAATTGTGAACTCTGTGTACAGATACAGGAATTAGAAAAGTTACAGTTTGCTTTGATTATTCTCTATATATAATAAAAGAATAGAAAAGTCAATTCTGTACATGAAAGATATAAAAAAAAAAAATTAGGTCGGTTAATATGTTGATTAAAGAACCTAAAAAACCACTCAGCAGAATTCTTGTCGGTCTGTCTGTGTCTGTCCGTCTGTCCTTCCGTCTGTCTGTTTATTTGTTCGTCAATCACGCAAAAACTACCTCACAGAAATTGATGAATTTTTGCATGGTGTTAGCTTAGGGCCTCAAGGTACATTTTTTTTGGGTTTCATTCCGAATTTCATAATAATTTTCTTTAAAAAAAAATAAAAACTGAAAAATATAAATTACTTAAAATAACTACCGATAACTACTGTATGAAATTAAATGATATAGTAATAGTTCAAAGCCTAATGGATAGCCTTAAAGGATAGTTTTTATCATGGAAAATAAAGAAATTTTAGCAGAAAAAAAAACATAATTGTATTTTTTAATAAAAAAAATTCGACTTCTCCGGACGCTCCTGACTCTCCGCACTCTCCGCACTCTCCGCACTCTACGAACTCTACGAACTCTCGGGACTCCGAAGAGTCCGGAGTGTCCGGAGACTGTCCGGATTCTCCGGACTCTCCGGTCTCATCTCTCCATTTTTTTTTCTTTTTTTATATTATTTTTTATATATATTTTATATTTTTATTGTTTTATATTTAGCTTTTTTTTAAAATAAATTTTAATATTTTTTTTAAGGTGTAGTAGGTAATTCATAGAGTCATAACCTGACCATTGACTCCTTCTACGTGAGTGATATTCGTAAAGAAATCAGCGATATGTTATGAGCACCACTATCAATAGGTACACAAAGTCAAAGTTAAAAATGAAATAAAAGGTAGTTCAACAAAGTAAATAAACTAAACAGAAGTAACAGGAGTGGGATAGTAATAACTCGTACCCATACAAGTTACTACGTCTGATGGATTGCTTTTATTTCTTGAATAATTCCTCTTGTGTTTGCCCATCTTGTTACAGTATCTATATATTTTACATTTAGAATGGTGACTCGAACGGACAAAATAAAATATAAGAACTTTTACACGTGCGATGGCTACGACACCATACAACATATCATACCAGGAATGAAGCAAGGTAGTATGACGGGAGTGTGATTTTTTCTTAACTACCTCTGAAAATCCGTGATGATGGCTGCTATATGGGCGTAGCTACAATTTTTTATAAATCGCAAAGAATAAAACTGCGAAATATAATTACAAATTATATAATTGAAATCGTTATGATATTAGTAGAAAAGAAGGAACAGAGTGTCTTTTCACTAGGTTCCTTGGAAATGCGTAAAACTTGTCAATATTAGTATAATCTCTAATAAATATATGAATAACAGGCTTGTGGTCTAAATATGCTTCGTGTGGAGCACTACGCTGTGGATTCCTGTAAATTGGAACTCGTTAAGTTTGTACTGGACAAAGGCGGTGACCTCGGCGTCAGAGACAGTAATGGATGGACACCTTTATTTAGAGCAGGTAAATAAGAATGTTAAACAATATATAATAGGAGGCCATCGTGGTATAGTTGGATAGCCGCCGTATAGTTGGATATATTGGACCGCTGTGGGTTTGATCCCCATTAGAAGGATTTTTTAAGTTTCCTGCACATAGCAGGGTAGACAGGGGGAACTACTATAAACCCAGTATAATGACACACCTTTCCCATTAAGAGACTTTCTTACTATATATGTATAATAAATTTTCCAGTAGACCTAAAGACAGCCATCGCGGGTAGAGATACACTTTCATCTTCTAGACTAGTTCTATCTGTCCATTATATATATATATATATATATATATATATATATATATATATATATATATATATATATATATATATATATATATATATATATATATATATATATATATATATATATATATATATATATATACTTGATACTAACTTAAAAGACGCGTAAGCTACCTATTAAAATACCTATAAAACAGCAGCAATTTTTAAATCTTTTTTATCTGAAATTTTAATAATATTTACAAACACAGTGTGCCAAGGAGCTAACACGGATATAATAGAGGAGCTCGTCCGTCGAGGAAGCGATGTAGAGATAAGCGATAAGCGACAGCTGACGCTCGTCGCCGCCGCACGGCTGTTAAAAGACCGACAGTAAGTTATCGGGAAATATTATATGTATTTATTTATTATTTTGCTTCACGCTGTATCCCGCATATAGTAAGGTAGGTAGAAGAAACCTAATTTTAAGACACTCTGTTTCTCACTTTCGGCCTAATTACATTGCGTGTTGAGTGGCGGAACTCACCGCCACGCTTTGCTATTTTACCAAAGACAGGAAATGAAAATATTAAATAATTCATACGTCCGAGCCGGACCCACAACCGTTGCGTTTACAGTAATGCTTACTTGTTAATTTAAAAACATCTTTAAATAGTATTATTTGTGCAATGAATATGCAAAATAATATTGTTTTCAGCGGTCGTCGTCGGGAGTCGGTACTGCGGCTCGTTGACTCTCAATTCCAGCATGAAAAAGTAGTCGCTAACTTCACCCGCCTAACTAAAAAGATATCGAGTGTTCATACTTTGCTTAGTATTAAATAATTTCCTCAAAATTCGACACGGATATTCGAAACCATTTTGCGTGTGCCTCATGATATGAAGTTATAGATAATATGTTTATGTTTACAAAATTTTGAAAACCTGGTACGCTTTATCGCCACAAATGAAGCACTATAATTAATTGAACCATATATTCTTAAAGAAAAACAGCGTTAAGCTTTTTCCACATAGCATTGTAGGCAGAGGGTACTTAGTGTTAAACTATAAGAACTTAAACTATAATAAGAATTTAATTTTTTAATTTAAGATATTATATTGCATTTGTATGTTGGAGATATTTAAATGATTATAAGTTATAATAATAATTAATAATAGTCTTAATAATCTATGAAATATTGATTGTAAATATTATCTTGTTTGTTGTATTCGTGAAATAATTTATTTTAAAATTAGTGAAAACACGATAAATGCTAATATTTTATAGATTAAATATTAGTAAAATCAAAATAAAATTTTATTTTATACAAACAATAATTTCAAACAGTATTTCAAGTGTATCAGAATTGTAAATATAATCTGTATTTTTTTATTAATTTTGAGCGTTTTTTTAATAAGCTTCATGTCTGGTAAAAGATGTTAATAAAAGAATGTTCAATCTGTTATTCTATTTTATTATTAAAGTAAATATATTTACAAAACCTTAAAAACTAACAGAGTATTGAATTGCATGACGCGTGAAGTGGTAACAGTGAGTTAATGTCAAGGAGTACATCTTTATAACGCAGCTTAGACCCGAGCAATGTCTAAAAATACTAATAATCGTCCAAATGCATTCAATTGCAAGGCAATAATTTAAACCAATAAATAATTTAATAAATATCTAATTAGAAAAGCTTAAAAGAATCTTCTTAATACATTTAATATAACAAAATATGTAAGTGAAGAACTTATTTTAGAAGCTGAAGCTATTTGTTCAAAATCCACGTGATTTATTGAATCGTTTTCCTTTCTATTTATTTCTGTAGTTCCATCATTATCTTTATTGGCTTCAAAAAGAGCAGCTTTTGTATCTCTTTTACGACGTTTGCTGTCTTCATCTTCTAAGCCATCTTCTTCGTATTCTTCATCTTCTTCTTCATATTCTTTTGCGTTATCTTCTGAATTTTCTTCTACTTTCTCCTTCTTCTCACTTCCTTCTGCTGTTAAGTCATCTATTATAGGAGGTTCGAGTTTATGTAAAGAATTTACTAATTTCAAATGAGTAGTTCTTTTATCGGAAGGATTTGACGCATCTGTTTGTACATGTACCGCTACTACTGGAGGGATTTCGCCTTTAAAAGGACCAAATTGAGGTGTTTTTAGAAGTAGTTCAGTATGTGCTGGTAATTTTGAAGAGAATATTTTTGTCGATTTTACTTCCGGCACGCTGGTCAAAGTTGCAGCGGATATAGTTTTACCATCGTAAGTTGTAAACGTTTGATCAGATGACAATTTTTGTAAATGTTCTTTTGATAGCTTTGTGACGGGAGGTAAGTACTGTGGACTAACTTTATCTGATTCCATTATCATATCAGAAGGCGCTTCTCTTTCCATATTTTTCTTTCCAAATAAAGCATTTAGCTCGTTTTCAGTTTTCACGTATACCGGATGTGGTCTATTCTCTTTAGCATGGTTACTTGGAAAGACTTCTTTGGTTCTATCGTTACTTGACAGTAAATGATCTGGAGGAGACGGAATAAACATAGGCTCAAAAGTTTCCGTTATCTTATCACTCGGATATGCGTGATTTATTCCATTAATATATTGCGGTCCCTCCTCATATTCTTCTTCTATGTCTGTATCCTCACGTCTATTTGCACTATTACCATCATATTCTGCTATTTTGTCTTCTTCAGCCATTAGTGGCTCACGTATTATTGGCTTGAAACCGCTTTCGATAACAATGGAATCAGGTTTGAAGCCAGTATTAATTGCAGGTGAAAACGTTGAAGAGTCAGTTGATTGTCCCATAAAATCAGATGATTTGATTTCGCTTTGAATACTTATGTGTATATTTTCATTAATTTTTGGTCGTGATGTTGATGAATGATAGATTATATCAGGTATCAGGGTAGACGGTGTTCTTACTGGATACGATTGTGGTTTATTTTGTGGCAACTGTTGGTCTAAAGGTAAAGGATGGTCCATAGGTTTTCCAAGAATTATTTGACCTGGTTTACTAAAGAATATCTGAGGTATGCTCTGTTGTGCAATCGCATCATTTGTTCCAGGCAATGTTATTTGACTTTTTACGACTTGATTAGCGATTATATCTGTATGACCCAAGCTTAATGTTTGACTTTGTGATGGTAGCACGATATTATGACCAGGTTTACCCACGATTATGGGCTGCACTGGTGTGGAGGGTACTTTTTGCACGTGTTTTGGAGGCCCTTGATTATAAATGGGTTTAGATTGATGCATGATCGCTTTCATGGGTGTTACATTATTTTGCTGCGGTCTATTCATGTTAGGTGGAGAACGGTTATTAGGATATTTGTTTGGTTTTTTTGACATCCCGTGAGGATGTGGCAGGTATGGGTTTGGCATCGGTAAAGGATATGGATTATTTCCTTTGTGACCAGGAAAAGGTCTGCGTATTTTAATTTCTGGTGGCACAGGCCTACGGAACGACGGTCTTATATTTCCTAAAGGTTTAGGAGAATTCGGTCGTAATACATTTTGCAAAGTTTGCGGCTTCTGATTTGGTGGCAACAAAAAGCTCTCGGGTAATTTTCCCGTATCAAATATATATTCATCTCCTTCACGTATAGGTTGTTCAGGTACAAACTCCTTGACGTCCTCGTGCACTTGGTATTGTTGTAACTTTGGTAAGTATGTGGAGTTTTTCTTCATTTCGTCTTTCATTTGATCTTCCAAGCTTTCCACTGCTTCTATAACTTCCTTCATTTGTACATTGGATATCGGCAATTCATACTCGTGTGACGGGAAGCCTTCTCCCCTATTGCTGCTGAAATCGTTATAATTTTGTTTCGTATTGATTATTTTCTCAATTTTTTTGCGTTGATCTAAAAATTTCATCTCAGGTTTCACACGACTCTGTACCTGAATTGACTCTTCGCCTAACAGATCTGATGGAAGAGCATAAGTCTCAACAACTCTGCTTTCCGCAGGCTCTGTTGCGTCACAATCGTCTATTACATTTATCTTCCATCCAAGATAACGATGAGTAAAGCACTGTAAAAATAAAATGTTATTTAAATTTCGTTCAAAAATTATAATAATATATACAACATGCTATCATAGATAAAATGTGTGAGATATAGAATAAACCTCATGCGAGAAGACTTGAAAGGCTGAAACAGAAAACAGAAGTTGAATATTATATACAAAAATTAGTATCAGTATAATTTATGTACATATATGATCAATTATATTACACAAGAATAACAATAGTGTAAAGAAAATGAAAATAGATTATATCGAATGAAAATATTTTTAAAGGTATAGAAAATATAATGTATGCAAAGGTGTTATTTTTTTAAATTAATGATAATCCAAGAAGACTTAAGTCATTAATCCTTTTTTTTAAATTTTTATAAACATGATATGAGATATTTTATTTTAGATTAAATAAAAAGTAAAGTAAGTATATCTATGTATATCAATAAAATAAAGTAATATCATAAAAAAGAAAAAAAAAAAATAGAAATCGAAGATCTGATAATAGCGTATAAATTACCTGATAATAAACAGTATCAGGAGTGTTTTTGTCAGGTATCCAGCTGACAACACCTGGGTTGCCTTCTTCACAAACTAAAGTTAAAGATCTCTGATAAGCTCCAAAACTTGGATACTCGTCTGCTTCTGGACCTTCGTTATCTGGAGTCCAGTTACAAAGTCTACCAACGCCTGTTGGTAATAATTCACCATTTCGTAAACGACGGACACCGGCGAAGATTTTTGCGTTCTATAATTATTGTGATCCATTAATATTTTAAAATCAATCAATTCATATAAAAAAATATCTATGTTAAATATTAAGCCATGTTATTTCGTTTAAGTGTCCTAATTGAAGTATTTTTAATTTTGTTTATTTTACTTAGCTTTACGCTGTATTTCGCATATAGCAACGTAGGCTGAGGGAACCTAAGGTAAACCTAGGAAACCTAAGGAACCTAAGGTACACTTCGCCGCGCTTTTTGCTTTTATCAGAGTGAGGAAATTAAATTTATTTTACCAAATTGGCATTCCTAAATAAGGGTCTTAGAACTACATACTCGTATGTGTTGTTTTCATGATAATTAGTATTGTTATATTCTTTACCTGTTTCTCTACATCAGTTTTATGGTAATATCCACCTACAGGATCATCAGTGATGTAGAAGGGATGGTATCTGGCTGGTATGTCAGGGTTGCTGCCTCCTTCCACTACAAATGTGTATTTCTTTCCTCTAACTACTGTTATTTCGGGAATCAAAAGGCCATTGATGTACCAAGATATGCCCCAACCTACGTGACCTAGTATTAAAAAATATAAGTATTCTTGTTAAAAAAAATATTTCAAAGTTTTTTTCATAAACAGAATAAGAAAAATATCTAGATAGGTATAAAGGGATGTAGCAGGATTTGAACTCACATCGCATCTACATAAATGTCAAAGAGCTCTTGACAACGAAGCTTCACGTTCTTATCGAGTCTTAAATGCCAATACGCCCGTGGAGGTATAAACGTTTCAAAATGTTATTTTTAACCTGCTGTTTTATTTTTCATTTTTTTTCCTATTAGGTATATTAGGTCCTATATGAAATTGGCGGTTTGTCGTACTGGACAATTTAATCCCAAATTTAATTTAATCCCTTCGCTTAGGAATTCCAAATTCAAATTTATATTCAATTTTTATCATTTGTTTTTTTCTGCTGTTTTTTTCTGTTTACGTCACTCAGCTTACAAAATGGAAAACTTAAAATATAGCGTTATTTACAAGTACAAGTTTCACCGTGGCACCAATGCTGAAGATCGTGTCGCAAACAAAAACATAGTGCGTTTTTGGTTCCAAAGTTTTTATTTGGAAATTCTCATCGCAATTTCTGAACCCTGGCAAGCCAGACAAATCCTGCCCCAAGAGAAAATTGATCCAAAAAAGTTACTTGTAAGCGTTTGGTGTGCTACTGCCGGTGTCGTTCATTACAGTTTTTTGGCCAAATTGGCCAAACGATTACGGCAGACGTCTATTGTCAGCAAAGCATGATGGAAAAGCTAGCTGCTAAACAACCGGGGCTGGCAAGATCAAATTAGAAGAACTTTAATTGGACTATCTAATACATCCAACGAATTCCCGTACCTCGCCCCAAAAGTTTATATAATTTTTTTCAAAATTTGATTTACTTTTTGCAAGGAAAAAAATCAACTCCGATGGGGCAGTAGTTTTTTTGATTCTCGTCCGAATGGTTTTTAGTAAAGTGATCAATGAACTACATATGAGATGGCAAAGTGCATAGACAACAGTTCATACTTTGATTAAATAAAAATCGAAGAAATAAAATATTTGCGCTCGTATATTTGCTCTGGTATCGGGGCAAGGCACGGTGTTGAGTTCCGTTCAGATACATTTTATAAAAAAATATTTTGAATTTCCAAACTTATTATAATTAAGATTTTGAGTTACCCTTAAAATACTATTAAATTTTTTAGGGTAAGCAGATAAAACTAATGATGTGTTGAGTGGCGTAATTTAACGCCGAATTTGGTTTTGATATTAGAATGAGAAAATGAAAATACTATTTCAATACTACGAGTGGAAATAGAACCCACAATCGTTGAATATACAGTCAAACGTCGCTCCACGACGGTCTCATATAAAATTATAATGTACTTTTAATACACATAAGTAATTAAAATGAAAAAGACCTTACTATTTATTTTAACACTATGAAAATATTTTGTTTCGTTATCCTAAAACATTATTATAGTCTTCATTACGCTTTAAATTGCTGTAATATTTCAAATACTATTATTTATACTTCAACAGTCGATGAATTAAACATTATGTAGAAAGCTCTGAAAGCTAAACTGCATTTTGCTGTATTTATATTTATAGATAGGTATTGTATATTTATTATTTTAAAACCGCTTGTTTTTAAAATTTATGATAATTTAGGGTTAAAATGTTTTTTTTGAGAAAACTTTATAGTTTGTTTCATTTGAATAAGATGATTTTACTGAGATTTTGTACAATTTTTTACCTGGTACTTTCGGATAGTTTTTTTACTTTTAGACTGACATTTTTTTACTTAGAGACTTGCCCAGAATGCTTGGAATCGAGCTCAGTCGGCAATCATTGCAACGGGCAGGCGAGTCCTTGGCGTTTTTAAGGGAGGACGTGTTATCGAACCCTGTCGATGACACGTCCTGTCTCCCTAGTCCGTGTCTCCCTAGACATAGTGGTGGAATGGCGAGGTAAAGGAGGTGACTCGTCAAAAGAAGGTTGGCTTTAAGAAGTGGCAGCAAGAAGTTTAAGAACTGGAGTACATAGTAGTGAAGAATGCCAGTAAAAGAGCTGTGGCCTGTGCCCACCATGAGAGTTTATCACCGCTATATGATAAACTTGAAACTGTGGAGGGGTAGAAGCTCATTTACAAACTGGCACGTTCTCGGCGATAAAGCAACGCAAGATATCTCAAAATATCTTTGCATCAGAGATTCCCAGAGCACTCAGCGTCTTCATGCAGTCTTACCTAACCTAACCTCGCATTTATTGCCCAAATAACCCTTGACGAAACTCGTAGTTGCTTTCGACTCATGAAGAACGAAAAAGCGATGGAACCTGACGACATTCCGATCAAAGCGTGGAAATCGTTGGGCTCAAAGTAGTCCATGAGGCCTACATTGACATTATCACAGACATGTTAGGACTGCTGTTGGCGATACTAAGTCCTTCTTGTTTATAGTAGGGGTTCACCAGGGCTCGGCTCTTAGTCCGTTCTTTAATGTAGTACTCGATATTGTCTTGGCTCACATCCGAGACCAGTCTCATTGGTGATGATGTATGCCTATGACAGCACTCATTGACTAAAGCCGACTGATACTGGAGCGTAAAATGAACCTCTGGAAGGGTAGTCTTAAACTAAATGTGTCGAAGACCGAGTACATGGTCTGCGGGAGCCCGAACTCGAGCACTATCTGTATAGGTCCTGAAACAGCCGTTAAGTCGGAAAAGTTCAGGTAGCCTGGATGTCATGCACGAGTCTGAAGGCATCGATCACCATATCTATGGATAAGCTGGATAAGCGCTGCCTGGGTCAAATGGCGGGAGGTCACTGGTGTGGTCTGCCATCGCAGGATACACACGTACACATTCCTTCGAAGTAATTTTGGAATCCGTGACGTTGCGAATAAGCTCCAAGGGCGTCACCTAAGATGATTTGGCCACGTTACTCTCCGGGCTAAGAACTTTGTCGGATGCAAGTGCCCTTTGAACCGTAGTAAATACGACAACAATGGGACGCTGTTTTGCTCGCTTCCCACCGGTTCTATAGTAGTCCCTAGTACCGGACTGATTTATAGATACGTTGGTTATATTGACTACACTGGATACTAGTTCACGTGGATCACTAGTTGTTTCTTTTGCGTCATAGGGAACATTTCGAATTTCAATGGAGGATGTACGTGACTTGAGTTGAAGATTGTTTATTTTCTTTTCTAAGTTTTCAATATAGTTAATCTCTCTTTTCAGGGATTCCACCTCTTTTTTCATATCGACGTATTTTTTAAAAAAGTAATAGACGTTTTAATTTCGTAATTTGTTCTTTTAAGTTCTTCGTTTTGTGTATTTAGCTTTGCAACGGTATTTGCTAGATTTATTATGAGTGCAGTGTGTTCAAAAATAGTTTTAGTGATAGTATCACCTTGTTCATTTTTTAATAAACGATGTAATTCGTTTATTTTATCCCTGAAACCCTTGAGATCCTCTTCCCGCGAAGACGAAATTGTCCTCGGTATTTTTGTCTGATTGGTATTTACAAAATCTATTTCACTATCATCTAAAGTATCCCGTCCAACTATGTTTATTTGGGGGTGTTCGAGTAAGCTGTGTGTGTCCACATATTTTACCTCGCAAAAATATCCTTGACAACAAACAACAAAAATATGCGTATCAAATAAGCAATACGTAAAAGCAGCCAAACACGCCAAAAAATTGCGAAAAGCTTTTTAAAAATAATAGTATATAAAAATTATAAATTTACCAGTAATAGCAGAATATCCATGTTTCCCTCCTGTAGGTCCCATCTGCGCGTAAAAGACGCCATCTGGAGGCTCATAGCACTGTATGCCGGGGATGTCCCAGGCCGACGTCGCAGGCACCGGGCGGGGACGCGGCACCGGTTTGAACTCTATTATTTGTGTCTAAACAAATACATATTATTATGATTATTTATTAAAAAGTATATTTTAGAAAATATATAAAAAAAATAACCTGGGCCTTTTCCGTCCATGCGCTCTGACCATAAGTTCCTTGCCTAGACTAAATTATTATCGCACGTCTGCTACTTATTTACGTTGTTAGTATTTCTACTACTCTATTGCATTGAAGTATTTGACAAGAAAGAACATGACAAAGACTGCTTCTGTACCTATTTCAGGATTGTAGATTAACGGGAAGTACAACTTATAAAAGTTGTCAAACCTAAATTTGCCTGCATATGCATATTTTTATTTTTTATTGTAAGTTCTCCCTTCGTGCTAAAAATTTGTAACTATTGGTCCACAGGAAGTATTGGTCCATAGGTTTCGATGACGCGATAAATTACAAAATAACCTTTTCATTAAAAATTATGCATAAATACTTGTCTTTGGATTGCGTTGACTTAGAAGCTTGATTTTTTTTGCGCTTTAAGTGACCATAGACTTGTGTGATTTAATTGAGAGTGTTTTAATTTCTCGAGATAAATGGTCTTGACGGACTGACAACAAAGTGATCCTACAACGTATTCTGAGTTACTCTTGTCCAAATGATAATTTATAATTTATATTTTGTTGTACTTTTTTATGTATTTTGTCTTTTAAATTTATCTTAAGAAACCGTAATCTGTACTGTTTAGCTGACAAATAATCAATCAATTAAATTTTTAAAATATTTATAAGAGTATTTTTTAAATCTAACTTTTTTAACAAATTAATTACAAATTTCTTAGAAATATTATTAATCCATACAAGTTTATTTTTTAACTTATGGTTAGGCAGAACGTAGTGATAAGACACTCCGTTTTTATTAAGACACTTCTGTTCCTCACTTTCCGCCGAATTCTGGAGCGTAAAAATGAAAATATTAAACATTTAATTTCTTCAATTTCAATTTATCGAACTCACGACCCGTCGCGCTTACAGTCGCAAGCTTGTGCCCCTGCGCCACGCCTCTGGCCTCAAAGAAAAAAATATTTTTTTAAATAAATGTTAAACTTACATTTTCTTTATCCTTTTCAATAATATGAGAATCATCTTTAGCGGGTTTCATATCGTCTTCAGGTATAGGACAGTTCCAGAATGGAGGCCTTCCGAAGTCCAAGAATCTATCGCCCTAAAATAAAAAAAAATATCACTTAAAAAATACACAAACAGGCACGTTAAATGTTATGTCTCTGAAACAAGAGGATAGTGGAGAATACAGTCTACAGAGACTACTCTTTAATATGGGGACGTGTAAAGTAAAATATGTAGTTATTTAATCTCACTAGATTCGTATTCATCGAAAACGTTATGGATAAAATAATAATAGAAAGAAATTAATCAGCTTTACGCTGTATTAAGACACTCCGCTCCCCACTTTCCGCCGAGTTCTAGAGGCATTGCGTATTGAGTGGCGAAACTCAACGCCGCGCTTTGTGTCGACACCAGGGCGACGAAATGAAAATACAAATGTAAATAAATATTTTAGTCCCTCAAATGGGGATCGAATCAGTCGATCTTTACAGTCACACTTTATAGCCCTGCGACACGACCAGCCACGTAAACTTATTAATTATTTCAAATAAGAACTTAGACTACTTGCAACCTTTTTTTATCATTTAGTTTTTATTAA
>DWLH01000325.1:0-23230 GCA_018249795.1 Heliconius telesiphe telesiphe
GTAGTTCCTACTACTAGACCAGTCCTTATTTGTTAATAAAAAAAAAATAACAAACAAATGATTGTAGTTCGATTCATACAAAATGTTTGCATGGATGTATGCAAACTTAAATTTGTCGAATTGTGTAAATTTTAATTCCTGATGAAATACAATTCTGAAATTAGACGGAACACTGAGTGGGCCAGTCATATTCGCCATTTGCCACTTGACCATTTTTTTAATTATTTGTATTAAAAGTATAGTGAAACGAATGAGCTGTAGCTGTAGCTCATATAGTTATCTCTTTTTAAATACATACCTAAGTTGTCTAAATATTTTTTTCCCTTTTTTAAGATGTAGAGTTTCTAAATAATAAAAGAGATTATAGGTACTCGACCTTGACGACTGCACGTTAGTCATATAACTATTTAATATGATGCGAAAGATTTCGATCGTTCAAATTAATATAGGCTGAATTTAATTGGACAGAAAAAAAAAATCGTCGACGTCAAATTGTTTACCAAGTCATAAGTTTGTTTAAAATAAAATTATAAAATTTAAATCATTCATTTGGTAATAAACTTTAAACACACAAATGTCTTTTGACAACTCTTTTAAATTATAATATCGAAAATTCTGGGATCCTAAAGTAAACATTTTAGTAATACATTACATTAAATGTATCTAATTTATGTTATGAATAAAACTGACATTTAGACTTGGCTCAGGCTTAGCTACTTTGTAAGCAACATTTCTCATATAATATTCATAAAGAGGAACGTCTACTACGTATTCAAGAATACAATCGATTATTAAATATACTTCTAGAGCGTACGTGTACGTGTTTGTACATCTATCTACTAAACATGTATAACATACATGTTAAACTGAAAAATCTACTGTTTTTTGAAGATGGTTAACTTTAACCAATATTAAAATTCATATTTTCATTTTTTTTTCAAGGTTTCTAAGACTTTTTTTACTAAGTACATTATAATTGTATACATAAGAAGATAATAATCTGATTCAATCTTATTTATCTACATACAACTATCAAAAATGGTTCTTCGCCGTTTCCTCCAGAAGCTAAGTGTACGTAATAGTTATATTAAAATTCCCACGATGTTCCACATTACGCTTACCGAGTACCTCCCAGCTACCTTCAGGGAAGCTTTGAAAACTCATGATATTAGTATTATAGAACTGAGATTTTGTTTACTTCTATATGGCTGAATATTAAAATTTATATCAAATTTAGAACATTAAGGTTGTACATTATTGTTTTTGTTTAGTTTTATTTCGGACTGTACATACAGCGTATGACTGTAAACGCGATGGTTGCAGATTCGATTCCCACTCAGCGGAATGAAATACTTAATATTTCTATTTCCTCGCTCTGGTAATGGGACAAAGCTTGGGATTGAGTTCCGCCCTTTTTTAACATTAGGTTCCTAGGTTACCCCTGATCACCCTGCAACGTGCGCGATAGCGCAAGTTTAAAAAAATCATTTAAAAATACGCTATTCTACACCAATTACTAAGTGCTATGGAATGAGCTCGGAGATATAAAGTATATATAAGAGCTATACTGCCGTAGCTCGAGTGTATTATTTTCACGTTTTACTTGCAATTATATCACGAAAGCTAATGTTAAGACACTTCGTTCTCTACTTCAATTGCGGAGCTCAATGTCACATGTCTAACCAGACGGACGTTTTTTTATATTATTTTTATTTATCTTCGAGTGGGAATCGAACTCACATTTCTTATATACAGTGGCGTAGTGAGGGGGGGGCAATCATCATGCCCCGGACGCTACTCACATAGGGGCGCCAAATGGTACGCATAACTTTTTAATTTTAATTTTATTTAAATATCGCATTGGATATTTACCTCAAATTAAATACACGCAAAAAAACCTTTTTGTAAATTTGCCTTAGCAAGAAATAAAATTTAATTAAAAATATGTAAAAATCGCGAAAATTAAAGATGTTGTATGTTTCTAGAGTACCGATTGACGCATATAATAATGCGCGTTGGCGTTGCTATAGCAAAGTGTAGGATACCACTAAAAGTATAAATATTGTCATCAAAAGTATCAATATATCAAAAGTATAAATAGTGTGTGTAATATTTTATTTATTGATTTAATGTACTTTATAAGCATTATTATTGAAAAATATTAGCATTCTGTACTTCTTCTACATGTAAACTAAAAAAACTTCTAAATGCAAAAAGGAAATTCAGAGGACATCAAAGATGAAAATGTAAAATCAAATGTAGTCAGATCCAGATTCAGGTTGTACACCTACTGCTGCTAAACTTTTGTGTATTGAAACAATACAACAAATACAAGACTCTGCAGAAGGTGGTCCAAGTACATCACAAATGCTAAATCTGTGTTCATATCTGATGAACAGCCCAGAAAATACATCAGAAAGACTTGTTGTAATTCCGGACGTTTTGAAGTTCAAGGATGTGGCTTATTTAAAATTTAGCAACAATCTTCCTATAATATCGGAACAACTTTGAAGAGAAATGAGTATTCATGAATCTAGCACATTTCAAAACAAAGCAAATCTAAAAGCAGCAATAACATTAGCTAATCGTCTAATGCCGGATTCGTAATGAAAAGGAAGGAACTGAAGTTAACCGATCTTGATTATTATATTCACCAAAAAACTATGCCGCGTATTGCTTTTGTTGCTTACTATTTAGTATACCAAATTCCACTACACAATCATCTTTCGTAACATTCGCTGGTTTTAATAAAAGATAAATTGATTAGCCATGAAAGAAGTCCAAATCACCGAAAATTTCTTATAGCTTGGAAAGAGACAGAATGTAGATTAACAAGTAAAACGGGAATTGATGTATCATTAGAAGCGCACATTCAGTATGAAAAAGAGCGATGGAAATATATTGCAAAGAATATTAGCTTGTATGAGGTATAATAATGCAAAATCTTCCTCTGCGTGGCCATGTTGAAAAACTAGGACTTTAAGATCAACGTTACGACGGGAAAGATAAAAAAATGCTGTAACAAAAACTGTCAAACGTAAATCTGAAATACGATGGAGTGCCAGAATACAAGCGGTTAGCGTTGTCGTCGATAGGCTAGAAAAAATAGTAGATCTATTATAAAAATTAACAGATGACACTACCACTACAAGTGACACCAGAAGTGAATCTTCAATTCTGTTGCAAAATATACTAACTTTAAGTTTCATAACTTTAGTTAATTTCTGGTATGAAATGTTAAGGAGAATTGATCGTGTGCAACTCAGATTAGAAGATCTTAAAATGAATTTTAGAGAAGCGTTTCATGATCTTTAATCATTAGCGACTAAATGAGCCATAATTCGAGAAAACCTCTGTAAAGAGGCAATAGAAAAGTGAAGTCTATTTGTAAAAAATGGGATATTCTTACAACAGAAGTCTATTTGTAAAAAATGGGATATTGGTCTTTCTGTAGAAAGTGAAACTTCTCGTGTTATGAAAGGCGTTCTTGATCGTATCCAACAAGAAATATGTACAGGATTCTACTAGACATTGAAAATTTATTAAGCAAGGATAATGTTGATAACGACCTTGAAAAAAGTTATAAAAATTTGGATGAATTTTACAATACAGATTTCAATGGAATAGAACTCTTTATCGAAATATGTGACTGCAAAATCCGTAGTAGAAAAGAAAGTGAACCTAAAACTCCATTAGTTTTTGCTTTTTAGGTTTTGCTTACTTTTGTAATCTCGTAAGGAGAAGGTGTTTTTCCAAATCTGACAGTGGCACTTGAAATACTCCTATCTCAGTATCAATTGCTAGCTGCGAATGTTCATTCAGCAAATTAAAACTAATTTTGACATATCTACGATCAACGATATAGGACAAGATCGCCGAAGCATTTTTAAGTGTGGATAGAGAAAAAATTTAAATGATTAACTTTGATGATATTGTTGATAAATTTGCTTGCTGCAAAAGCTAGGAAAAATGATACTTAGTTCCTACTTAAGTAGTATTATTATTGTATAATAATACTACGAGGGGTGATCCAAAAGTAATGATAATCGATTATTGCAAGTATACATAAAAGTCCAAAAGTTGTTTTGCTTGCTTATATACCCGCTAATTCAGTCTGAAAAATTCATATAAATAGACCACGATTTCCGGGAGGTGCATTTCCCAGCCCGGTGACGCTGTCAAGACCAGTCCAGATCAACAGCATTAAGTCCATTCGAAAAAAAAGAACGGGAGGTGCATTCATTTGAATACGGACTGTCGAAGAGATAACATCAAAATGGAGAAAAACGAAATTGACTGCTCTAGTCATCAAGTACCTGTGTTTTAAAAAAATGTCTACCATGGACAAACATTGGGGGACTCTACGCCTCCTTATTCCACGTTGCACGCTAGGTCAGTATAAGTTGGGTAGAACATCTACTAAGGACGAACATCGCGAAAAACGCCATCCACGTCCTCCACTGAAGACAACGTTAAAAAAGTTGAAGACGTTGGATTGGCAGACCGAAGAGTGACCATCAGGCTTGTAGCTGAGGTCACAGGGATCTCATATGGTAGCGTTCAAAGGATTCTTGTGAACGAATATGAAAATGGTCTCTGCGCGTACCCAACGTACCGAGAATGTTGCACAACCAACTAAAACAAAAGAAAAAACGAGTCGACATTTCGAGAGCGAATCTCGAAAAGTTCCAAGCAGATCAAGATTTTTTTTGTCACGTTTCGTGGCCATGGACGAGACCTGGATCCATCACTTTGATCCTGAAACAAAACAACAATCGATGACTTGGAAGAGAGATTCCTCACCGACGCCGAAGAAATTCAAGTATCTGAAAAGGTTATGGCGTCCGTTTTTTGGGACACTGAGGGAATAATTATGGCGTAATACTTGGTAAATGGAGCCACTATTACGGGCTCTCAATCATCAAGGAGAAAAGACGCGGCAAACTGCGAGCTGGAGTGCTATTTCACCAAGACAACGGTCCTCCTCTAAATATTCACGTTATTATCATATATGTATGTCCTTATTATTTATTTTTTTAAAACTGCGTTTGTTTTTCAATATTTCTTTATAAATATGTAAAATAAAAATTATGATATTGTACATTTCAAAATGTAGTCTTGTTTTTTCAACTACATTTTTTGTGCAATTTTAAGACTCTCCGATCCCCACTTTCCGCCGATTTTTGGAGGCATTGCATTGAGCGGAGGAACTCAACGCCGCGCTTTTGCCTAGACACCAGAGCGAAGAAATAGAAATATAACTATAAATAAATATATTCTCTAATTATGAATTTGCGAAAATATTTTACAAATGAACTTATAAGGTTTTTACCTAGGGGGCGCTAAAAAAATATTTTGCTCCGGGCGCGAGTTAGGCTCGCTACGCCACTGCTTATATACAGTGTCACGTTGTCATATTGCGTCACAATACCGTCTAATGAAATACTAAGATAACATTAAGCAAGTTTTTGTTGATAAAGTCGTTGGAGCTTATTTGTGGTCGTTGGAGCTTATGTGTGTGATAGTGATTTATTCTGTCCGTTACCGTTCTGTATACCGTTTGTTATCGTTCGAGAGGTCTTTGTCTAGAGAACAATTTATGTACTAGAGTAATATGTGATTAAAAATATTTGTGAATTTCTTTTATTTTCAGTTTGGTATTTATTTTGTTTCATTGTCCTTCATTGTGATACTGTGATGGATGTGGGATAATATGTATAGAAAATTGTATTTATGCCTCCACTCTGGCAAGGTTAAGCGGGGTGTTGAGTTCAGCAATTCAAATAGGCGGAAAGTAGAGACTGGAGTATCTTCAGGCCAGGTTTCGTCATTCTTTATCCAATGCGAGTAAAAAGGTGAAGTTAAACAAAATATACTTCTAGACATGGCAAGTTCAATGGCAAAGATCAAGGCTGTGCTAATTTTAAGACACTCCGTTCCTCACTCTCCGTCGTATTCCGGTTACCTGTTGAGAGGCAGAAGTCAACGGCACGAATTACTCCGACAGCAGAGCAAAAAAATGAAAATATTGAATATTAAATTTTCTCGAAAGCCGAGTCCCACAACCTTTCGCGTAAAACTTTAACACAAGGCTCCTTCAGCCCACCCTGCTATATGCGGAAAAAGCAAATATTTTTTTTTACCTTCACTACACAAGAGTGAAGAAATTAAATATCAAATATTTAATTTCCTTGAGTGGAAATCGAAGCCATGGCTTCTCGCGTCACATTCACTAATTTTTATGTTAAGATCAACCACGGCGTTGAGTTCCACCAATCACGTCACACACGCAACCTCTTAATTACAGGTGAAAAATGATGAACGCAGTGTTTTGACACTAGATTCCCTCTATCTACAATGCTATACGGGATAGTAGAGCTGAAGGCTCCTTTAATACTTATTTAGAAAACGTATAAAAATTTGAACGTAGCGTAATTTTCCTTTAATATTAATTTGCGAGCTGAAATTAAAACTTTTTCATATAATGTGCTGTTAAAACGTCCTGTATCATTCATATTAATGCAACGAAATCTGCGTTTTTAAATGTGATGTAGTATTACGTGTAAATTGCAAAGCTGTAAATGCTTTAAATACAATAAAGTCGTGCCAGTGGTGACGCAGGGGCATAGCGTGTGACTGTGACGCGACAGACTATGGGTTCGATTCCCACTCGAGGAAATTGAGTATTTGATATTTACATTTCGTCGCTCTGGTGTAGTAAAGCAGAAAAACAAATTAAATTGTTTTTTTCACATATAGGTACGTAGGGCCAAAAGGCCAACGGAGCCTTGTGTTAAAGTTGCTTACTTTCTGTTCAATTTTCAAGGCATTGCGATCATGTCAAGATTTTTTTTAGCCTTACGCTGTATTCTGTACATTATGGCAAGCAGAGGAAACCTGGGAAATCTCTCATAGAGACACTTCCGTTCCTCACTTTCCGTTTGACTGAATTCTGAAGGCATTGCTTGTTGAATGGCCGGACTCAACACAGGGCTTTGCTTCGTTACCAGAGCGCGAAATGCAAATTTTAAATATTCTATTTTCTTGAGTGGGAATCGACCCCTCAACCTGTTGCGTTACAATCACATGGGTGTAGCCCTGTGCTACGACTGGCCTCAAATTATTTATTTAATAACGTATTTTTACGACAAAATATTTATGACAGTTGCGCAATACGTATATGGATGAGTCAAAGATTATCCCGTCCTCATATTGATGGATGCATTCATTACACTTGATCATGTGGAATTTAAGATAACTTTGCAATAATATTAATCATAGTTTGTACTTCAATGTTTCAACGAATCTATAATCAGTGAAAGTAGCAGAACGGAGTGTCTTATTATTTTAGTATTGTCTTACACTGCATAATACAGGAGTAATGGGGTAAAAACAACTACCTTGTCTACATTTTGGACTTCAATCGTACTATACCGGATATCTCTCATCACTTCTACAACACTTCCCGCTCTATGTCCGAGGTTATTACGTGAAACACGTCCGTATTATGCTCCTCATTAATTTCATAAACGTTAACAAGAAAAGCTCTCCGCTTTTAAAACAAGGCTGGAGTGAATTTAATTAAAAGTCAAGTAGGACCTCCCGGCCTCGGACCTCGGAGCTTGTAATATCTTTATCTGAGATACTATAATCTATTCAAATTCAAAATATTCTTTATTCAAATAATATAATAAGAACATATAATTTAAATATAATTTACATATAATTTATATAAGAACATATAATTTATATCAAAAATGTTCATAGAAACCGTTGCAATTTGCTGGTCCACTTAGCGAGGAACCAAAGCTAGGAACCTTCATTATATCATGTTCGAGACGAACAAAAGAAAAGAAATACAAGAAGACACTTCATCTAGTACATCTCTCTTAATAATATTAGAGCGAGGAGTGGTAAGCGTGTGGCTCTCCCGAGGGAAGTTTGGTGAGTAGTGCCGTGTGGAGGAACTGTGTATCGTTAGAAAGTAAAAATTAAGTGAGCATGACGTATGTATGTGGATTGGCGGCTCGATACAAAAATAAAATAATCCTTATTTCTGTTTAAACATTTTTAAAGTGTTATTCCACACTTAGGATTTTTATACGTTTTCTAAATAAGTATTTATCCTTATTTCTATAGACTTACGGTGGACGCAGGCAAAACAGCGCCGACATATCATTATTATTCAATATTTTTCAGAAGGATTGTAGTATTATAAATCCTCACGAAAGAATGAACAGAAAGGCGTGCTTTGTAAAGCGGAGAGATGAAAATAATTTAAATATATTCATTTTCCGGTCACCCCGGTACCTACTAGTAGCCCAAGTTCCCAAGGTCGCCAAACCTACATCATTTTAGCAAAGCATAAATTTTGGGGACTATTAGTCGAATATGTAGTTAAGACAGTATGCGTACTCACTAACTTGAAAGTGGGGCTCTTTCTGAAGTAGCACATAACATTTCTGTCTGAGAGGATATTTGAGCCATCGGATTGGCCTGAGTGCTTATAGGGGGTCTTGAAATAGTCCGTAAATAATATATGTAAAATTAAAGCTCGCTAGCTTCACGCTGTATCTTGCACACAGCAGGATAGGCACAACCGGAATCTTGTTTTGTAAAACAAAACAAAACAATAAAGAACAATAATCTTTAAACTAACTTTAAACAACCTTTAGGACATCTGGCAGGAGTAAATGCCCACGATACGACATATAGATACGAAAGGATAGATAGATAGATAGAAAAACTTTATTGCACACAAAACTGTTACAGATAAAAATAGAGAATAATCTTAAAATAATTCCAGAGCGTGCAAAGGCGGTCTTATTGCTGATAGCAGTCTCTTACAGACAACCTTTGAAGAAAGTAATCAGTCTTAAGAGAAACGGGCTAGTGCAAATTTAAAACATAAAAAAAAAAAAAAATTAAATCACAAAAAATTAAATAATTACCTTATAAATAAATAATACATACATACAAATATACGCAACATATATACACACACACATATATACATATAAATATATGTTCATACATATATACATACATACATATATAAAAATACACACTCATACATACTATATTGCAAATAGATAAATAAATAATTATTGTAAGGCAAGAAAATAATTAGTTAGACGACTTTTGAATATATTTAGGGATTTGCAGTGACGAATGTCTGATGGAATCATATTCCACAGTTTTACCGCTTTCACAGAAAAGGATTCACCATAAAAGCGCGTGTGAGCAGTTGGCAACATTAGTCGATTGTCAAATCTAGATTGAAGTTGAAGTTAAAAGTAGGAAGGACTGAAAGGATTGTAAATTATGTTATAAAGGAGTGAAAGGATATGCAAGTTGCGGCGGTGTCTAATACTAAGCCATTTGAGTTTCGTGCGGTATTCTGAGACATGTTCAAACTTACGTAAGCTAAAAATGAATCTAATACACATGTTTTGTAGCCGTTCGAGCTTATTCAGCTGATCCTCCGTAACGTCCGGGTAACAGCTGTCCGCATAGTCCAAAATAGGTAGTATAAGGGCATGGGCTAACGATATTTTGGTCTTAATTGGTCTAAAATGTGTCCAGCGCTTTAATGAGCCGATTGTAGCAAAGGTTCTCCCACTTTGACTGGACCAGGAAAATGAGTTATCAATTAGGAGACCAAGATTCTTGACACAATTACTGTATGTAAGAATAGAACTGTCAAAGCGAATAGGACGTAAAGCGCTATAATCGATTTTAGATAATTGCATAGGACTACCGATTAAAATAACCTGAGCTTTCATAGGATTTATACGTAATCCATAGGATTGGCACCAGATACAAATATAATGTAAGTTAAAATTAAGTTTAGCAATAGCTTCATCAATATCTCGAGGCAAGGCAGAGACGTAAACTTGTAAATCGTCTGCATATAGATGGAAAGAGGATGAAAGAGATGGAGTGATTATTAATAAATATGGAGAATAATAAAGGAGAGGGAACACTGCCTTGCGGCACACCAGCGGAAAGGAAGAACATTTATTAAGGACACGTACACATTGATGACAATCATATAAGTAGCTACGAAACCACGTCACGACCTCAGGAGATATGTTGATGGAACGCAGAACAGCCAATAAGAGTTCGTAATCAACCGTATTGAATGCATTACTAAAATCCAACAGAGCAAGAATGCTAAGTTGTTTGCTGTCCATATTGAATCGAATATCGTCACATACCTTGGTGAGAGCAGTAACCGTGCTAACTGTGCTAACTGGAAAGCTGGACTGATACTCAGTGAGAATGTTATGCTTGTATAGGTATAGTTGGGAATGGACGATACGCTCCAATACCTTAGACAAAAAGAGAAGGATACAGATAGGGCGATAGTTGGAAAAAGATTCTGGATTTTTAACTTTAGGGATTGGAAGTACATGAGCTTTACGCCAGACACTAGGAAATTCACCGGAGGATAAGGAGAAATTGAAAATATGGGAAAGTACAGGTAGAATAGTATTAAGTATTAAGAGAATCATTTTACGGTTGATTCCATCATTCCCCGTAGCATCCGATTTAATTGAAAATATATGAAACTTGATATCGCTGTGATTAACGGGATTAAAATGAAAAGAAGGATAACTAGGGACAGGTAATGAAAGGACATGGTTAAGAGAAGAGCGTCGAGATCAAGGTTATGCGAGATGGTGGATGGTTGCCGGCCAATTCCAAGTGTTGTATACTGTCGCTGGATATCTCGACATACTTTACTGCATACACTATATGGAGGGATGGACTACAAAAAACACCCAATAAAAGTTTTGCTCGGCCAATCAGAACCTCTATAAATAGATGCTCAGCCGATTCCGAGTACTTTGAATCTGATTAACTGAGAATAGAGAACGGAATATGGTTACGAAGGTAGATGGCAACACCGCCTCCACCTTTACCTATGCGGTCGTTCCGTATTAGGTGAAAATTAGGAAGTGAGAAGGAAGAGGAAGGTATGAAGGGCTTAAGAAAGGTTTCTGAGACTAGGATTGCGTGAATATTGGCGTTGCTGAAAGAAGAATCAAGATCAGGGAAATGCACAGGAATGCTATGAGCGTTAATATGAACAACGTTAAAGTTTTTGGGAAGGGATGGAAAGGTAGAATCAAGAGATGAACAAAGGGGGATATAAGAGCTGTAAAAGCTATCATTCGATGATGAAGCCGTGGTAAAACTACAAACGTCATCGTCGTCACAAGTGAGAATTAAATCAGTAGCACTGGAACTGATGTTATCTACTATAGACTAACGATAGACACAACAAATATTAAGCTGAAATAAATATAATAAAAAGGTAATATACTTAATTTATAGTAATTAAAAAATAATAATAATTAAAAAAAACTAAATAACAAGTTATATGTACAATTTTCCCAAACACCCACCAGTATCAGATAAGAGTACAATCACTAACATTTATGCAAACAAAAAAAAAAAAAGATTATAAAATATTAAAAATGACAGAAAAAACTATAAGTGAAATAAAATAATAACACAGAAAAAAAATAAGGCTCCGTAAGTTATAATTACAGCAATATATATAAGGATCTGATAATAATAAATATACATTTTTGTATTCTTAACAACACATTTAAATACGAGCTTCTTTACTTTGACGTAGGTGAGTGTGTACCTTTCAAGTTAGTAAGTACGTATACCATCTTAACTACATATTAGACTATTAATCCTCAAAATTTCAGCTTTGCTACAATGACGTAGGTCTGATGTTTTATATTTATACATTACAATAAATTTTTCTATAAGGCATTCATTTAAACGCCTAGTGAAATAATTTTCTATAGTCATTATGACGTAATCTTAACATTATTAAAATTTACAAGAATTTGTAAAATATAATTGTAATAGAACTGAACGTAGCAATTTCGCAAATTAAAAACTTCCTCAAATTGATATGACACCAGCCCGTTGTACTGCTCTCGTCGCCGCCTCGAAAGTGCAGTCTACAACTAATTGTCATTCTACTGGCACGACTGCTTTTATAGCGCTGTCTAAGACTTTTAACTCATTTTGGAGTTAGAAAGAAGCTTATTCTTTCTAACTCCAAAATGATTTAAAGTTAATTTAATTTAACTTTAACTCATTTTAAATATATTTAAATATATTCTTAATATTTTTTTGCTTCACGCTGTATCCTACACATAGCAGGGTAGGCAGAGAGAACCTAGGAACCTAATTATGATACTCTTTTTCCATTAGGACACTTTCGTGTCCCACTTTTCATCGAATTCTAGAGGCATTGCATTTTGAGTGGTGCAACTCAACGCCGCGTTTTGCTTCGCCATACTTATTATGTACTATGTGTCTATATACAGCTTCACGCGACATCCCGCATATTTTGTGTCTTATACGAAGGGAAGATATTATTAAAACGCTCGATTCCGCTACATTGCACTGCATAATTTTTGAGACATTGTACGTTCTGTGATAGAACTCACCCGTGGCGCTATATCTTCTAACCAGAGCGAAGAAATTAATTATTTTACCGAGTGAGAAGCAAATCCACACTTATCGCGCTTACATTCAGATAATGGGCCGCCGCTTCTTGACGGCCGCAGAGTTTAATAACAGAATACTCGCCAGTCTGCAGAGGCAGCACGATAGAAGAGATGAATGTACTGCTATGCTACTCCATGCTCCGACTCCAACCAAAT
The DNA here is from genome assembly GCA_018249795.1 of Heliconius telesiphe telesiphe. Taxonomy (NCBI): domain Eukaryota; kingdom Metazoa; phylum Arthropoda; class Insecta; order Lepidoptera; family Nymphalidae; genus Heliconius; species Heliconius telesiphe. Next base: position 12,702 of record DWLH01000325.1, read on the forward strand.
TCAGCACTCTTTTCACTGCTCCGTGTCTTAATATTAGGTTGCCTCTGTCAACTCTGATATATTTTGATATATTATGAAGCTACAATAAAGTACGCCTACTACAGTGTTATCATAACATCAGACATGGATCAAAAGATCTAAATATAGTTTATATGTAAATAATGTTTGCTGTAATAAATACTCGCAACTCTGACGTCGATTCTTGAATTTAGAAAGAGATCAGAGTAGAAATCAAATTCGTAATAAATATAAAGTAAACGTAAAAATTTTATACGACTTGTGCGATACGTTTAACATACACAGTCGCAAAATTATTATAGATTATAAAAAATCAATTAAGTAAGATGTCAACAATGAATGTCTCTCGCCCTGGGATTTAGTGTGAGACACTCCAAGGAAAGTGATAAAGATTTTTCAATACCACACAGAGAAGTAGAAATATGGTAGCGATAATTCTATTTATTTTTGTTTTTCGAATAGCAGGGTTGACAAATGGAACCTGGGAACCTACTGTTGAGATACTTCGTTCCCATTAAGGCACTTCCGTTCTCTATTTTCTACCGAATTCTGGAGGCATTGTGTGTTGAATGGCGTAACTTAAATTGCGCTACGACTTTCCTCTGGTAGGTATTTTTTTTTTTATGGAAAAGGACAAGGCAAACGAGCGTTCGGGTCACCTGATGGTAAGTGATTACCGCCGCCCACGACCCCGTGCAACACCAGAGGAGCTACAGGTGCGTTGCCGGCCTTTAAGGTGGTGATAGACGCGCTTTTTGAAGGTACCCATTTCATATCGACCTGGAAACACTGCCGCGGGTAGGACATTCCACAGTTCCGTGGTGCGTGGAAGGAAGTTCCTACGAAACCGCACAGTAGTGGATTGCCACGTATCCAGGTAGTGTGGATGATATTTTAGCTTGTGACGTACTGTGCGGTTCGGTGTTAGTAGTAGGTAACAGGTAAACAGTTCTTCAGAACACTCCCCATGATAAATGCGGTAGAGAACGCAAAGCACGGAGACGTCTCTACGCAAAGCCAAAGAGTCAAGCCTTTCACAAATCATTGGGTCCCCAATGATTCGAATGGATCTACGTTGTATGCGATCAAATGGTTCAAGCTAATACTGGGGTGCACCAGCCCAAAGATGAGAACAGTACTCCATATGAGGCCGAACCTGGGCCCCATATAGGGCCAAACGGTGTTTCGGCGTGAAGTACTGTCTCGCTCTGTTGATGACCCTCAGTTTCGAACAATAACAAGGATAACTATAGTAGTGTAAATAGTCTTGAATCTTGTGAGAGGATTTGTATATCATAGCACTTATTCAGACTTAATTTTAACATGATATATTTATTACATTATTTATTTTGTAAAATAAGCCAAAAAGAAGAATAATAAATTTACAGAAAATAACTGTTATATCTTGCATACTGTTTAATTCGAATATCATGATCTTCTTTACTGTAACAAAGGGCAGCTGTTAAAATCCAAGTCGAAGCGATGACAGCGCCTGTGCAGAACTGTTGGTAATTTTGTAATTTCTTTGGACCCTTCTCTTTAACTTCTAAGCCAATAGGGAAAGGAAATTCATTTTTTAAAGCGTCCCTGCAGACCAAAATTCGAAGACTGGCCTCAGCATCAATGTAGAGTGCATAGATTATGAATAAAATCAAATATACTTGAGACTCCATGGAGCTTAATATATAATAACGTAGTACTGGACGTAATATCTACAGCAGGGGTTCCCATCCTTTTCTTGATCAAGGACCACTTTTATATCATTCTTGGTGGCAGGGACCACTATGCATGTAGGTACAATAAAAATTAACTGTGATATTCAAACAAAAACTTCGCCTCACCATCGCCACTCATAAAATTTAAATCGTTCGCGGACCATATTTAGGCTTCTACGGACCACTGGTTGGGAACCAGTTATCTATAGTATCAGCATTGTGCATTGAGCATTTGTGGGAATCATTTTGCTTAGTTTAGTCATTTTCAAAACCACTGTGATGTACTCGTAGTTTGACTGTGTGAGGCCGTGGTTGTAATGTGTAAATTGTAAAAAAAAATGTGGTGATGAGTACCTACCGCTAATGAACTTTATTGTTTTTTTTTTTTTTTTCATTTATTGAGAGTAGTTCTCAACGCACTATACAATATATATATTTTTCCAGCTATATACCGCATATGGCAGAGGCAAGAGGGTAGGCAGAGGGAACCTAGTGTTACGACAATCCGTTTAACACTTTCCGCCGAATTTCTTAAGCATTGCGTGTTGAGTGGTGGAACTCAACGCTGCGCTTTGCTTTGTTACCAGAGCAAAGAAATAAAAAATATAATTAGCTAATAATTTATTTCTATTTATCAATAATTTACAGTCACACTCGTACACTGCGCCACGACGACCTCAACAAACTGCACATATCATATACACAATAATGCACATTTTGCTAAAGCCTCTCCGCCGCCGTCAGTTTCTATTACAACTAACAAATTGAATGACTCACGGCAGCATAATGAAATTGTCTTTGAATTTTATCGCACATTAAAAGTTAATCCAACTCCGCGTGGAACGTTACCCATATCGTAAAGCCTTACCCACAGGTTGATAATAGTGGATAAGGTAAATGAGGTACAAGTATATAGACCGTAGCGATTGGCCCTCCGTTATATCTGGCTACCCCATTTGGTATACCCTACTCTTGTAGAGAGTAAATTTTATTTTCAAAAATAATAATTTACAGTCGCGTTCACAGTCGCACTTTGTGCTCCTGCGCCACGACAGGATTAGACTAATCTAAGGGAGCTAACGGTCCTAACGGGCCCGACCGCGCCGAGACGTGGCCGAGCCGTGGAATAAACTGGACTTCTTAGTTGATTCCGTCGACGACGGTGTTTGTGTAGTGTGTTTCCTACCTACATACGGGGCTCCGCGGGCGTCTGCGTTTAGGGTGCGCGTTGGGTGGTGTAGTCACACGCCGTGACAATGAGTGGGTTCGCGTGCGAGCCTGCGCACTCAAAGTAGCGCGTCACTAAGCGCTTGCAGTGCTCATTAATCGATTCCAGTTCAAAATCTCTATGTAGGTCGACGTTACATACGAACCAGGGACAACCCGATGCGATACGTAAGAATTTATTCTGTACTTTTTGTAGGGGATCTAGCTTAGTGTGCGCGAACGCTACACAAGCGTATGAGAGAATGGGCCTTATACAAGTTTTGTATAATGTCAGCTTATGTCTAAGTGACATTTTACTACGCTTGTTAATAAGGTGATATAATCTATTGAGTACGAATTTTGCTTTATTGCAGACCTTCGTAACATGAGTTTTGAAAGTGAATCTAGAGTCTAGAGTGACACCTAGATATTTGACATGTTTTTCCCAGGAATGGGCTTGTCTAATAGACATATGGTAGAGACCTGTATGTGTCGAGCCATAGGGAAAAGGATAGCTTTACTTTTTTCGGGATTAACCTCGATTCTCCAGGCGGAACCACTCACCGAGTGCGTGGGCCGCTTTCTGAAGTCTCTCGGCTAGTAAGCGTTTATTACGCGATGAAGTATATAGGGCCGTGTCGTCTGCGTACATAGCCAGGTGAACATACTCGGTGCGAGGTATGTCACTGGTGTACAGCGAATATAAAATAGGGGAGAGGGTTGAACCCTGGGGAACGCCTGCGCGGAGGAGGCGGGGGAAGAACAGAGTGCCTTCGACATTATAGCGAAAGTACCTGTTAGAAAGTCCTGCAGGATGTGCACGAGACAGTCTGCCAAGCCAGCGCGCCTCAGCTTGAAAATTAAGCCGTTATGCCAGACCTTGTCAAAGGCTTTCGCTATGTCAAGCTGCTGTGAAGGGAGGTCCTCACGTGGTGTCGAGCTATGTGCTCTACTACGCGGTGAACTTGGTGTATCGAGGAGTGAATATCGCACAATATTAAAACATCTTTATATTTTTTCTATAGTTTGGGACACTTAAATTTGTTTGGTAATGAATAACACAATTTGAAGCGCTTGTATCACAGCGGTATAGCGTCTGACTATATACCTGACTGTTGTAAGTTCCACTCCCAGTCGGGGAAACGATTGTTTTTTCAATTCTTCGATCTGGACAAATGACAAAAATGCATCGTTGAATTCTGCCATTCAACTTCGTGAAATTAAATCCGTGAGAGACGGAGTTAACGCACTTTCACACTAGCGTTATATTTTTTCCTCAACTATATACGGGATACAGCGTAAAGCTGATTTATATACGGGATACAGAGTGAAAATAAGCAAAAATAATGCTTTTTCACAATTTCTCTAAACAGACCAAGAAAATTGCGCTGAATATGAGTATTAATGAATAGTTAAACTCACCTCATCAATCCTGCGTGTTGAGCGGCGGGGTTCGACGCCACGCCTTATCTTTTATGAAGTGTTAGTGTTTACAATCGCACGCATGTGTCACTACGCCAAGACGGCCTAACATATATACAAGAATCTATATAAATATACAACTTTACACTAGTACTCAGCGAGTACCACTCCCACTCGAAAGGGCGCGTATCTGTATTTGATATCTACAACAAACTAAACACAATATAATTTAACGCATGGATTGTTGGTTCATCGTCGCTGTGTGGAACGTAAAGTTCACATTGTCGTGGAGACAAAGTATTCTGTGAGTCAAAATATCAACTCGTCTGTGATTGTGACTTGTCTGAAATGTGATTATTTTGCTATTGAAATGTTACTATTAATCTTATTCTAATTGGTTAGACAAGTAAATAAAGAGACTGTGGTGGTGCAGCGGCACAACGGGGGATGTTTTTCATTTCCTCGCTCTCGTAACAAGACTAAGCGCAGTGTTAAGTTCCGCTTCTCACCACAGTTCCTTGAATTGCGTCATTCAGGACAATGGCTTAAAATAGGTGAACAATGGGGGACAGAATGAGTATACATATATACACTTTATATATATACACTTATATATGTGTATATATGTGTATATATATAAAGTGTATATATATACACATATATACACTTTATATATCCTGCAAATTTTGTAGTGTGTAATTAGATTTCATTGCGTATCTAGAGTTAATAGATAGTCTCACGCGCCCAACGATTTTATTATTTCTCCTATCAGTACCCCAGATTGATGAGAAGATTGGTGCGATCTGGTAGCTAGGACTTACCGAATTATTTTTTAGCTTTTAGTACATTACCATTATTACATTATTTTTATTGTAATAAAACCGTTTAACATAAAAATATTTTTTTATTTAATTTTTATTATAAGAATACAAAATAAGATCGTACCTCATGATACGCTAGGTACCTACTACGTTTTATACTAGTTTTATTATTGTGGTAGAATCCTTGGTTTTTATGTTTATGCAATTGAATTGTTTATCATTGCTTGTATTCTATTTCATATGTTTGGTCGATTTTAACCAACTGCGATTTTGAGTTGTATTATCTTTTTATCTAAAGGCTTTATCTTACTTTATGTGGGCGGAGTAAGTAGAAGGCCTAGTATTAAGGTTTTCTACTTTTTGATATAATTTTCGAAGCATTGCGTGTTAAGTGGCGGAACCGAACGTCACTCAATAAGCAACATTCTATGAATAAATTATTTTCCATGCTTTGGCAAGACAAAGCGTGGCGCTGAGCGCCGTCATTGTCTTAACTCTGGCTGGCTATTATACAAAAACTAGAAGCTGCTGAACAGCAGCAGAAAGCCTTATTTCCAACACTAATCTATTATTAGATAGCCATCCCATAGCATAATAGCACAATCGAATATGTCGATGGCAGCACCAATAAGTTATTTCCCGATATATCCCGGAAGCACCAATAAAGCCGTAAACGCGCCCCGGATGGCGGGGATTACACGCCGCTGATATATCACGGTACCTTCGATAGCATATTTAGCTTTACGTCGGCATTGAACGTGTGGACTCACATTTTATATATGTTTTTTTTTATTGTAATAGGAAAAAGTGACTAGAGATTTTATTATTATTTATTTTTTTAAACAGCTCAGGGATACATGATTTAGGCTTTTATTATTAAAAAATATAGAAAAAAATAATAAATTACTCTTGACGTCCCAAAACAAGGAAATTTATAAATTTACTAATATTACAAAGAAGAGTAAAGTTTATTTAGTTGAACACGGTAATCTAAGTAAATACTAGTACAAACTGAAAAATTATTTTTCTGTTGATTAGTCCAATTGCCGGAGAAGGCTATAGACTACATTATATAATGTCAGTCGTTTCGATGTAACCCGCCGTACCTGCGGTCAGAACTACCTCGAGCAATTACAATAATTATTTTCATTTGACGTTGTGCATGCAATATATGAATAAATGATGTTAAATAGTTCCATTAGATTGTAAAGGTAGCATTTACTGTTAGCAATGGACTATCTTAAGTTAGAGCTACACATAGCAGGGTTGGCAGAGGGAACCTAGTGTTAAGATACTCCGTTCCCCACTTTCTGCCGAATTCTGGAGGCATTGTGTATTGAGTGGCAGAATTGAACGCCGCGCTATGCCTCGACACTAGAGCGAAGAAATGGAAATATAAATTTAAGTTGATATTTCATCTGCTCAAGTGGGGATTGAACCCACAACGAGTCGATTTTACAGTCACTCTTTGTGCCCCTGCGCCACGACTGGTCTCATAAATGACTCTAATGTGGTAGCTATTAATCCTCTCAGAACGTATGAGGTACTATAGGCGTAAGTTACATGACCCCATACAGCCGTGAATATGTATGTATACAGTATGTATACTCGTATTTGTTACTTGGAATTATTTTATAATTCGAATGTAATAAAAGTTTAATAATGAGGCGATCGTGGTGCAGTGGCACGTTTGCCTATTAACGCAAATGTTATAGGATCGATTCCCATTTAGGGAATACATTTTCAGGAGCTTTCTGGCGCCTTATGCAATAAAAACGGAAATAAAATGTTTTTCGACAACAATTTCTTTTTTAAGATTTTAGATTATTACTTTCATGCAATATCCTGTCCTGCTTATAGCATTGTAGGCAGATGAAAATTGGACGTTCCCATCAAGACACTTCCTTTCCCATTTTTCGCCGAATGAAGGAAGTCTGAAGGCAGTGCGTGTTGAGTGGCTGAACTCAACACCGCGCTTTGCTTCGTTACTAGAGCAAGAAATAAATAATATCAAATTTTATCTCCTCGAGTGAGAATCGCATCCATAACCTGTCGTGATCACTGTAGAACGCTTGTGCCCCGGCGCCAATGGCTTCATTTTTTTTTATTTAATCTTTAAATACATTTTAGAAGTCCTGTAATTATAGATTTTTGCCATAACGTGATCGACGAACTCTTACTATATGAAAAGACAAACAGAGCGTTGAGCCACTAAATGTCCATCTACAGCATATCTCTGAGATAAAAATAAAGAAAAATCATCTATCAGACGCAGTGAGGGCATTACTCCGTAATGACGTAAAATAGCATCGCACGTACAGGGCAATGCACTCCCAGACCTCCATTAGGTAAACTAGCACTAGAACATTGTTATAGTACTGGAATACTATCCGCTCTGCACTTTTAAAACCTTTTATTTTCTTAACAAAATCTGTGCGAACCGAGTGAAATGTTTTTACCTACTTTAAAAGTAGGGAATGTAATTATGGTATCGAAGTAAAGAACGGCGTTGAGTTGCAGCAGTCCACACTCTCGAGGCATTGCGTGTTGACTGCTACACGTTGAGTTGCCTCGAGAAATTGTTGAAGTTAAAAACTGTAGTCTGTCGACGTATCAAATTCACGTTTTTAACAAGATTTTGTTTTTCAAACCACGCTATATATATGAAGGGGAATGGTATAATTTAATAAATATTATTTTTCAAGTCCGCCCGTCCAAGGACAACAAGAGACAAAACAGTACCACACATCAATATCATATTTTTTTAGATTCACGCTGTATACCGCAAGAACAGAACAGATGGAGCTTAGTGTTAAGACACTCCGTTCACCACTTTCCGCCGAATATTGGAGGTATTGCGTATGAGTAGCGGACAAAGCCGAACTTTGCCTCGACATCAGAGCGAAGTTGTGACAATTTTTAATATTTCATTTCTTCGACTTGGAATCAAACCCTCAACGCGTCTCACGCTTGTGCGCAGCGTGCCACGACTGGCTCTCAATATCAATATTGCTTTTATATACGGAGAAGAAAGTTGAGCATCTTCTAGATGTACTTATATGTTAGTATGGGCATATTTTTCTATTATTACATTCTAAGTCCAACATCCGGCTATTATATTATATTGTATGGAACGTCCGTTGACCTTATTTACGAGGGATCGAGTCTACTAAATCCCTTTAAAGCTCATTGGCCTGAAATTGATCGTTACGTTTCTATCATTGGAAATAGATTTATATGAATATTTTTTGTGTTTTTTATAAAAAAAAATATAGTAGAGTAGTCAGAAGGAATTTAATATTAACACACTTCGTTCGTTACTTTTTGACCAATTTTGGAGACATTACGTGTCGACTGAAATGGAATTTAGGGTCCCACTAGTCTGGTTACTAGAGGGAGGAGATAAAAAAAATAATTCACCCGAGTGGAACAAATTAACGATGTTCGCATTTACAGTCCGACTCTGTGCTGCTGCGCCACGACAAACTCCAGATTAATTTCAATATCAATTACTCTATAATATTTTGAGTAGAAACGTAGTATCTATTCAGATCTGGCCAACCTGTAAGTTTTTGCGGTCCTTTATATTTTTTTTTTTAGTTTTACGCTTTGCCCCGCACATAGCAGGGTAGGCAGAGGGAACCTGGGAACCTACATTTAAGAGAGAATGTAAATATATGACCCACGACCGGTCGCGCCTACAGTCGCCCTGTGCCTTACGCTTGTCCCCCTGTGCCGCGACTGGCTTCTATGTTCATATATGTATAATTATGTATAATACTAGCGACCAGCTCGCGGCTTCGCCCGCTTAAACCACAGAATTATTTACTTAATACACTGAATTATGTTCGTGTTTTGATATACCTATAACGTATGTTTGCAACGCAATGAAGATTTTTTATGAGAAAGTTATTAAAATTTCACGTCGCATTTTCGTACCTCCCATAGGAATCTTCAATTGAATGTTTGAAATAAAAACACAACTTATCGATACTTACTGTCTGTGCGTTTCTTCACGATAATCTCAGAAACGGCTTAACCGATTAAATAGTTTTTTTGTTTGTATTTTGGCAAACTGCCCTTAAATATTTAATATTAGTTTTATTTTAATTAGCTTTACGCTGCATCCCGCACACTGCAGGGTTAGGCAGAGGAACCTAGTGTTAAGACACTCCGTTCCCCACTTTCTGCCGAATTCAGGAGGCATTGCGTGTTGAGTAGCAGAACGCAACGCCGTGCTTAACCTCGACACCAGAGCGAAAAAATGGAAATATAAATTTAAGTAAATATTTCATCTCCTCGAGTAGGGATCGAACCCACAACCAGTCTTTTTTACAGTCACACTTCGTGCCACTGCGCCATAACTGGCCTCAACTGAACTGGACTTTATTTTAATCGGTTCACACAAAGTTAAAACCAGTACCACGCTTTATCCCGCCTTTAGCAGGGTAACTTAATGTTAAGATATTGCATATAATGTGTGACTGATGTGTGAAATGAAAATATTATTAAACGAAATGAAAATATTATTAAATTATAATTTAATCCTCCATGTGGGGATCGGACCCACACCAGTCGCGTTTCACCCCAACTTTGTGCCCCTGTGCCGCGACGGCCTTTAACAAAGAAGAGAAGAGAAGCGTCAGCGCTCCTTTTACGGAAACAGCATATAGGGTAAAATATTTTAAATCCGTACCTAAAGAATTTAAGCAAGATACATCGATAATAAGACGTAGGGTTTTTTTTCATTTCACGATGTTTATTCGTATCTATATTTCGTATGACGCGGTTACGCATAGGTACCAATAATGTAAGCACATGCCACTACAAAAATACTACTAAAACCTTTACAAATTTGAACGTTGCCGCCAATATCTACGACTCGATTTCGGAATTTTGCGGCGGTTTCCCTTTGAAAGGTTTATGTGTGCGTGCGTCGTTCTTGACAAATTGTATTTTATTTTACAACGATAATTTTATTATTTATTTTGTTTGAAAAAAAAACTTTTTTATTTTCGGGTTTTTTTTAAATTATTATAATAGGCTTTAATAGAGTAATTAAAACTGTGGTTTTATTTAAAGTGGTGCTGACAAAAAAACTCTGTATAATTGAGCATATTTAATATTTATAGTGATTTTTTGGTAAATAAATACCAATAGTTATTACAACACTTGCAAAGAAAGCATATTTTAGGCATTTTTTTATTCTTATACCTTTTCAAAAACTACCAACATTCTTATAGTTAATAAATTATTTTTTTCAAATTAAAAAAATAGTCTATGTTTTTCATCATAATATTCAAAATGTTCAAAATTACACTATAATACCAAATAGTATTGACATTGT
>DWLH01000326.1:0-23225 GCA_018249795.1 Heliconius telesiphe telesiphe
GGTGTCGAGGCAAAGCGCGGCGTTGAGTTCTGCCACTCAACACGCAATGCCTCCAAAATTCGGCAGAAAGTGGGGAACGGAGTGTCTTAACACTAGGTTCCCTCTGCCTACCCTGCTGTGTGCGGGGATACAGCGTGAAGCTAATTTAATTTAACATATATGAAACAATCTAAGATTGACGTTGGAGATAGGTTATTAATATTGGGCGTTAGTTAGTATAAAATGACAAATTGATAACATATAAAATGCACAAAAATTTCCAGGCATTGTAAAAATTTTATATCGTATTAGTTTCTTGTTTAGCGTCACACACTAGTGTGTACGGCCAGTGTGTGCGGTAGGAAGAGGGAACCTAGTGTTAATACACACGATGCCACATTTTCCACCGAATTTTGGAGACATTATGTGTTGAACGACGGAACGCAACGAAGAAATTATTTTTAAATAATTACATTATTTTTTATTTCCATCAATTTTTTTTTTTTTATTATTATTATTTTTAGCTTCACGCTGTATCCCGCACACAGCAGGGTAGGCAGAGGGAACCTAGTGTTAAAACACTCCGTTCCCCACTTTCTGCCGAATTTTGGAGGCATTGTGTGTTGAGTGATCCTTCTAATTAAATTATTTTTATCGAGTAGGAATCGAACCCAAAACTTGTTCCGTTTACAGTCACATTTTACGCCCTGCGCCACGGCTGGCCTTAATCAAAGTTGTTAATTATTAAAAATTTTAAAAATAAATATATATTAAAATTTAAAATATTTTGACGCAATTCTTTATCAGTAGGCATTATTTAATTGTAAAGCTAACTTTCACTAACTTGTTTAATTATAATAAATAATTAATTACATAATTACAATTTATCAAGAGAGAATTGAATACATTCAAATCGCATATATAGTATATACTCTGGACCCGCCTAAAAACCATCAACCATATAAAAAGGAAGTGCTTAATCACAACACAAATCAATCATAATAATTATATAATATAATGTAATAGTACCTACGGCAGAACAGCAAAAAAAAATTTATAGATCGACGACATTAAAATCGTTGAAGCCGATAAGTTTTACAGTACGTACGGCGAACTGGTAAGCAACTGGCAACTGTAAACTGGACGCACAACTTTTTTTTATTTCCTTTTAAAGTCTGGTTCATCCGCGGACCAAGGTCCCTTGGCGTCCTAGACATCTGGTTAAACGAAACTTTTACCAATCAGTGCCAATATATTTTTTTTATATCATAAATGCTTTTCGGTAATTTGGATGGTAAACATATAAAATACTTGTACAATATGTACTATTATGTTATATTATAGTATATTTTTTAATAAATATTTAGAAATGAGTTCGTGCGTTTATAGCCAAAAGCTAATTTAATCGCACTATTTCGAAAACAATAAAGATAATAATGCCAAAGAAGAAAAAAAAAATCTTGTATCTTTATTTCAAAATATCGTATACGATACGAGAAATAACAATAAATAGAATATTATTATATTATTTCAGCTTACTTTAAATCATCGTTCGCAGCTAGGCAAGCAGACAAAATTTAGTAATAAGACGCTTCTCCATGTTAGATACATTTCGTGACACAGCGTTTTGAGGTTGCACTCAATGCAAAGAACTGAACCCACAACTATCGCATTTACAGTCAGATGTTTTCCTACTGTTCCTCGATGGCATTTTATGTTCGTCCCGCCACTAAACAATGCTGGCACAATGCCTTTAGAATTCGGCAGAAACTGGAGAACGGAAGTATCTTAATGGAAACAGAGTATCTTAACAACAGCTTCCCCGGTTCCTTGCCTACCCTACTATGTGCAGGATAAGACGTGAAGGTAAAAAAAGTGTATATTATATATTATACTAACACACGTAAAGATATAGCGTTAAGTATAAAACTAAACATACAATAATTATTATATAAGTATTTTTTGTTTGAGATCAAAAGATACCTTGGATGGATGTTAATGTTAAATATTGTTTTGTAATTTTAATATTTATGAGTTCAAAATGGTTTTTTGTTTGTTTTTTTTTACTTTTAAAGTTATATTAAATTTCTCTTAAGTTTGTGAAGTTTTATGGCAAATTAAATAGAATAATTTCGCAATTTAATTTTATAATATATTTTAAAATAAAATAAAATATAATATATTATAACATTAAAAGTAAAAAAATATATATATATAAAAAAACAAAAAAAAAACATTTTGAAATCATAAATATTAAACTTACAACTGATCATTAGTATTAACTTAACTTAGCTTCACGCTTTATCCCTAGCGGGGTAGTCAGAGAGAATGGAGCGCCAAACGCTACAGTCTCTACATACCTCTTTTACCACGTCCACTGTCATCAACCTCTTCATACATGCCCTCCGGGGGGTCCTCATACTTTTTACGTGACCTTCCTTCAGTATCTTTGATACTGTTTTCGAAGGTCAACCGAGGTCCCCCAACCTCTCCTACCACTCACTTTTCCATCATAAATCTTTTTTGCCATTCTTTCATCACTCATTCGTTCGACGCGCCCAAACCAGCTGAGCACATTCTTCTTCATTATCACCGTGACATCCTCGCTAGTACCTGCCATTCTGTGTATCTCTTCATTGCGGATTCAATCAGCTAAGCTGATTCCGCATATCCTACGAAGAGATTACATCTCCACGGCTTTCATCTTTCTTTCGTTTTTCTTCTGTAATACACACGTTTCACTGCCGTATAACCAACACTGCATTGTGAACGGCCAAACGCGCAGCTGTGCTGACGTTTCGCCGTCTCGTCTGAGGCAGGGTTAACGGAAACCCTGTTACCAGCAGGAATACGCCTTTCCACATCCATCCCATACTTCCATCTCTACTGAACATACTTCCCAAGTATACCACTTCATTCACTTGTTCAAAAACCAGAACCTTTGTATTATTAGTATTAGTAGATTTTTTTTTGTATTATTAGTATTAGTAGTAAATATTTTAATTTCAAATGGAAATTTAAATTTGATGTATTTGACATGTTTTAAATTTAAAGAGGTGAGGTTCATAATGAAAAAAAAACTGTCTTCAGACAGCTCAAGCTCATGCTCACGCAACAGCTCAGTGAAAACAATGAAACCAACTGCCTATAGTTGGGTTATTTTCTCAGTCAAACACAAATGATGTTGACAATTAAAACTATTAAAATACATTAAAATATGTTCATTCAATGATATTTTAATATTTTTTCGGAAATTAAATTAATACACAGTTACAGAACATAATAATTTTTTTGTTAGTTCCTATAGACTTTTAAATAAAGTTCCAGTTTGATTATTACAGTTTATTTTCATTATACTTACATAATGGTCCCTGCTTACAAGAATGATATAAAAGTGGTCCTTGATCAAGAAAAGATTGCGTGCCTCTATGTTAATGGATGAATTTGGAAGGAAAAACTTATATATATATATACCAATTAATAAATGAAACTTGTAAACTTGTAAGTTTTATAACAATGCTTTTTATATCATTGTGAACTAATTGTAACATTTTTATTAGCCTTAATAAAAGATTATGCTAAATTATTTTTTAAAACATATAATTAATAAGATTGTAGTCTTATAATTTTACCCAGCAGAAGCATATATTAAATTAAGTCTATTTGTTTAATAATAAACTTGACACATCTATTATTATCTAACAAAAACCAACAGGTTATAACACTTGACTAAATAAACTTCTTAAAATAAAACTATATACTAATTTCAGTATGCAATTGAATTGCCTTTATGACACCACGGTGGGGAACTTAGTTAAAAGCTGTATTGTTTTATGCTCAGAATTTTAAAGTCATAAAAGATGTAGTTAAATATTTTACAGATCAGACACTATTGCAATCAATTCAAACCAGTTAACTGTTGAGGATCCTTCAATCAAAGAAAATATTGTTCTTACAGCAATCATACATTACAGCGATATTCCCTATGCAAGTCTTTGAAAATATTAGAACAAAATACTTAACAGAGTAAAGCTCTTCCGAGTTCACTATCACAAAAGAATTGTAGTAAATGAAATGCAGCTTTTTAAAAAACCTCGATCTCAAAGGAATAAACAAAACTGATGCATTTATCAACAGCATCAAACAAACTCTGCCTGAAGAGGTTTCTGATGAAATCGTGCCAAGTTTAAAATTCTGTCCAGTAACATCAGTGGAAGTTGAAAAATTATATGACAAACACAAGTTTACTGCAGAAAACCTGACAAAATATGTTGTTGCTTATTGTCACAATGTTTATAATAAATTTGTATAATTCTTGAAATTTGTTGCTTATTATATGTTAATATACATATGTCATATATGTTCGAAGTTAATTATATTATCTAATATTAATTATATTTAAATATACTTTGAAAATAAAATTAATTTCTAATAATAAATGTTTCTTTTGACTGTGCATATTTTGTACATATTTCATCCTTTTTTTGTGTATACCACATTTAGTAACTACCATTTAAAAAGTACTAACTATTCTTATAATAAGATTTATAAAAACATTATTATGCACAGCAATAAAAGGTCATGAATAGAATAACTAAACAGGCAAGTTTCATATATAATGAACCAATTGTGGCCTAGAGAACAAATTATGCATGTCACATTTAACTAATTAATCACATCCTTATTCATTTTACTAATTTAGGTATTGTAATTCTCTGTTGACTTTAGTGTATAAAGTTATATAAATCATATATTTTTATTGTTCATTTTTATCAAATTTGATGTGTCCAATTTTATTGAAAATAAATAAATATTTATAGCTCAACACTCAGCACGTTTAGATAAACAATGTTTTTTTTTTCAAGATAAACTTAATTTATTTAACATTATTTTACAATACTTACCAATGTCGGTTATTGGAGATTTTGAAGTATATCCTTTTAAGTGGCCTGAGTCAGAGTCATCAAGTATTTCAGGCTGCTCGGGCAAACCCGCCACAACAAAATAATCTGCAACCCTCCTTTCATCCATGTTTACTTCTGTTTGTTAATAAATTGACAACAATTTAATATACACAGAAGAGACAAAATCAATGAGAATTAATTCTATTTTTTAATTCACATCAACATTCATCATCTTTGATTTCTTTACTTTATAATAAAAGTGAGATATCACCATGAATGATACCAGAAAATTAAAATAAAGAAAAACTAAATGAAAAACATGAAATCCCTAAAGTGAACTTACAAATTATTGGTACAGATAACGAATTATTTTATCAGCAAATTAAACATTATCGGTTAATTATGTATTGTTCAGTTACATATTTTCCATTTTTGTAAGGTGTTTAATGGCAATATAGTCATTTTCTTCCACAAAAAGCACTTAAATCTTATGCAAGTTATGTACTTCACATCCACAATCACAAATCACATTATTCCGCCACAGATTAGACTAAAATGACATCTGTCATAAAAAGAAACGCCATTTGCATTACAGGTGAAATATTATTTTATATTATTGCCTATGGTTTGTGGCATATTATTCTTATACCTTAAGTTAGCAGTTCTCCGAAACGCACAAATTTCAATTTCCTTATGTTTACTCAAAAATAGTATATGTTTAAGAAGATGAATATTATATTAAATATTTAACTAAAAAATAAACAAGTAGTCTAGACAAGTTTGATGATTAAGTGTTTACAAAAATATTTTTTAAGAAAAAACCTTTAAAAAAATTAAATATTCTACGTGAGGCCGGTCGTGGCGCAGCGGCACGAGGTGTGACTGCAAAACCGACTGGTTGTGGGTTCGATCCCCACTCGAGGAGATGAAATATTTACTTAAATTTATATTTCCATTTTCTTCGCTCTGGTGTCGAGGTTAAGCGCGGCGTTGAGTTCTGCCACTCAACACGCAATGCCTCCAGAATTCGGCAGAAAGTGGGGAACGGAGTGTCTTAACACTAGGTTCCCTCTGCCTACCCTGCTGTGTGCGGGATAAAGCGTGAAGCTAATTTAATTTTAATTTTTTTAAATATTCTACGTACCTTTTTAGTGTATTCTTAGTTAATTTCTGTTCAAAAATATTTGTAATTAAAGTATATAAATTTTTTATACTACTTTCAATGAAATAAGTCTATACTTAAAGTTTTGATTAATAATAAGTGGTTATTGGCAGTTCTCCTAAAATTGTTTGTTAACCAAAAATTACGTATTTTTTAAAACCAGCGTGTAAAGCTGAAATTTTGCTGTGAGATATAAGCTTGGACATTATAATGCACGTTTATTGAAGTGGCATCTATGAACAACCCCTATTTATTTTTTAAATTGAATTTTTAAAAAATGTGTTAATACGGACAATGACGACTAGTGTAGAATAATGATAAACAAGTGAAGGAAAATGATGCTGTGGTACCAACAATGATTCTTTATAACAGAATTGAAATTAAATACTTACTTATTTATCTTCACGCTGTATTACTAGTGGGAAAGTTGGAGAGAACGGAACGCCAAACGCTACTGCCTCTATATACCTCTTTCACCTCGTCCACTATCATCAACTTTTCATACATGCCATCTGGGGCGTCCTCATGCTTTTTACGTAATTTTCCTCCTTCAGTATCTTTTATGCTGTATTTTCGAAGGTCATGCGGGGTCTCCCCCTATCTTTGTTACCGCTCACTTTTTCATCATTAATCTTTTTTGCTATCCCTTCATCACCAATCCATTTGCACGTTCTATTATATTCTCACCGAGAAAAGTATGATTGACTTATTTCTAGCGGATCAGTATATTTAAGGTTAAGTTGTGGACACACGAGTGCTTAGGATGCTATCCTGGAAACAGACCAATATGTAGTCGTTGTACGAGTTGGTACGAGACGTCCAAACTTGGAGTCGAATTATGGCATAAGAAGCTGGAAGTTTTAAGATCCATCGATCAAAGAGGAATAAGTACTTTCAAAATATAAGACATCTTTGAAACAGAAAACGGAAACGTTGAAGTATACTCTGCCATTATATTTAAGAATTATATGAGAAAAATAGCGACAGAAATATAAGGTAAATGAAAACGAGGTTTTAGTAAAAAGTACGATAAGTGGTGGGATGATAAAGTGAAAGACATTGTAGAGAAAAAGAAGCATGTTAGGATCATAAGGACTCAGATAAATGTTTTTAAAAAAGAAAAAGGATAAGCTACACATGCACCAAACGAAAGTACTGATAAAAATGAAGCGTGAAAGTGCTGAGAAAGAAAGAAATAAAATGTTGACGACGAACGAATGACGAGCAAAATTTGTAACGAAATTTTAGTGATTCCTAACGTTGTTTACTAATTTGCCACACATTTTACAGCAGTAAGCAGATCGCAGGAGGTCCTAAACCAATTTTTTTTTAGATATTTGACAGAGGTGTAAGATATTTGGGAGACTACCTTCGGTACAATACTTTAATCACTTCCCCTGTTGTAAAGTTTATTTATAGAGATTACTCAGCCTGTGTGAGAAGGAAAAAGCACGTCTCACGTATTGAATATGGTTGCTCCATGTCAACTTGGCAGCATGAAGTGACACAAAGTGACATGCGAGGGAAAATATCCTTCCCAAGGAAAGTTCTTTCTTAAAGAAGGACCAGAGCCTATTCTTGCATTTGAAAGAAATGAAGAAAAGACGCACAGGCGTATTTCCGCCGGTAACAGAATTAGCGGTGCCTTAGATGCATTGGTGAGACCGTGAAATAACAGAATATTTGCACGTTTGTGTACACTGTGCAATACTGACGAACGACGCTGATATACGTTAAATATTTTATTTAAAAAACTGCGCAATACTGACGAACGATGCTTCAATACGATAAAATATTTTATTTTATTATTATACGATAAAAAGAAACTTAAGATATGTAACAATAAATCCCTCGTAACTAGGGTGTCGTGATAGAAGTCAGCTGCGTCTGGGTAAAGATCTTATAAACTTAACTATAATATCGGGTCTTATAAACCACAAACCTTCGCTCTGGAGAAAATATATATACAGGAGGAAGGTCACGAAAAAACATAAGAAACCCCCGCATGAAATTTATAAAGAGATTGACGAGTCGTAATAGTGGATAAAGTAAAACATACAGAGAGTAGGGCTTTTGGCGCTCCGTTCTCTCTGACTACCCGCTAGGGATAAAGTGAGATATAAAAAATAAAGAATGATGAAAAAAGTAAATAAAAACAACTAAAGAATAGTAACAGAAATCGTAAAATTTTTAGATATACTTCATTAACTCTAAATCTAAAATTTAAGTAGAAGTAGCTTATTTTTGTACTGTTCTATATGCGAAAAACAGTAATAATATTTATAACGTTTCCATTACATTGAAACTGAATGGAAGTGATGGAAGTGATATAGCAAGAAGATTCAAAAGAATAGAATCCGAGAAAAATTCAAGAACAAAATTTAGGTACTAGGTAAATTTTTAGTCATAGCTGGTTTAAACATTAAAAATTCACTACACGATCCATCAGTGAATACTAGTACTATTAGAAATATGTCTAAGATTCAGGACTACAGCCTAAAATCAGACCCATTCGTCTACTCTAAAAGCTAATAATCATTGTCTTCACCTACTTCTCTTTCAGCGTCATTGCCTTCTTTTACCATTTTACTGGCAATGACGTCGCAATCAATGATGTTTTTACATAAAACACGTTGGAATTTTATCAAAAACTCATTCAAAGTACATGAAATGTGCTGGTTACTGATTTTGTTCAAAATATCAATATAAGTATGTATATATTAACGATTGCCAAAACATTTTTAATCTAAAAGTAGTAAATAAAGACGATTGATGTGCTAAAATTAGGTGAATCCAATTTAACACTTATTTATAAATTGTTAAAACTTCCGTGGCGGCCGTTGCATCGTCGGAAATTAAAGCTCTGCATGCTAACATTATTATAACCCAAAATAACAGTACGTTAGATAACGTATTTTCGTGACAATATTTAAAACAAAAGCTCGCTCGATCAATGAGCCTATTTTTATAAACTTTTTAAAATTTTGTTATTTTCAAATATTTCTTACATTTTTCTTACATCTGGCTACAAGCGGAAGATAGCGTGAAACTGAAAAAAAAAGTAAGACTAATGGAAGTTAACAAGACGTAAGAAATAAAACAAGGAGAGTGTAAAAAAAAAGGGTTTTTTTATACATCAATAACTATCTCTTTTTGCGCCTTTGATGAAGGTACTAAGACATCTGTTAGCTCAATTGATTCATTTGTACCAACTTGAGCTCCAGCGAAAAGTAAACCTATTGCGCCTTCAAGTTCACTCACTTGCTTACAAACTTCGATTTCATCTTTTATTTCTTCTAACAATGATGTGTACAGCCATAAGTTTTGTTCCGAAAATAGTTTTATTTGATTTTCAAAAACATCTACAAACACATTGGCTGCATCTATTATAGTCCTTGTAAATCTTGTTTCACCAAGATATTTCTTAAAGAATTTTAATAAAGCTCCCATGTCTTTTTCACTCAGACCATTAATTGCTTTATGTAATGTTTGTCTTCTTAATAATTCTTGCATTAAGGCAACTGTTTTTTCTGGATGCTTACCTGATACAAATTTTTTTAAGACAGCAGACAGAGCTTTACTAAACTCCATTTTCCTCAAATAGTTGTCATATTCAGGTGCTTTTTGTACCTTTTCATTAGAGACAACATAATCAACAGTACCAGTCCCTATGTGATCCGATGCAAATTTAAACAATCCTCGTTTTTCCTCTGAATGTTCAGAGCGCTGTTCTCTTTTTCTTATTGAAATGACTCCATCTATCATACCTACTGCTAGAGCATCGTCATTTTCAGATATTGCCATACTTAGTACTGCATTCGGAAAATCTATGTTGTGTACTACTTTAAAAGTGGATAAGTCATATATTTTCACATGCCTGTCCAGTGACGCTGACATAAGCCTACTATTGTTTGAAGCTAATTTAAGTGTAGTGACAGTTTTATGATGTTGAGATATATTCGCTAACAATTTACCTCCATTAAATATATCCCAAACTTTAATTTCTGTTCCACCCCCACTAATGAAAATACCACCTGATGGAAGGAAAAGTGTTGATTCAACTGGACTACCATGGTTTACTGTTAACACAGTTTCATTAGATCTACAGTCATATAATTTGACAGTATGATCATAACTCCCAGATAAAATAATGTCTGGAGAGATTGGGCTTGGAGCACCAGCTCGAATATAATCTGTATGATCTGAGAAATTTGCTATTCTTTCTTCTGTAGCAATATCCCATAAAGAGACTGATTTGTCATCAGAAAAACTGAGTACTTTAACCTGGTCTTTGGAGAAAAATGTTCTGTGTACCTAAAACAATAAAACAAGTATATATTTAATGGTGACAAATTATATACAGTACATTTTAAGCTTATCCTTATAGTTTGACATATCTGTCCTTTGATTTTAATTTTTTTTCTTTACACTTTGTCCCCATACTTCTTTCTTTGCTTGAGTAGCAAAGGCCACACTTTGTTTACCACAGTGGAAAAACCAATGTTATTAATTTGTTTAAATAGGGATTGAACTTACAACCAATAAATGCAGTCAGACCTTTTCCCATTACAATATTATGACCTGGTATTCATATATTAAACAAGACAACAAGGTTATGTTTACTTTAAATAACAAACTTACAGGTCCTGTGTGGCCAGTAAATACTCTTAGTACATTTTTAGATTGAACATCAAATAATTTAACAGCTGCTTCCTCACTACCGGCCACGAGGAGTCTGCCATCTCTTCTAAAGCAACCACCATAGGCAGCTTCTACAAATTTTGATATATTTTTGGATACTACTTTTGTAATTGGATCATAAATCTGAAAAAAAATATTGTAAGTAAAAATTTATGTGTATTAATTCTCTCAGTTGTGGCCTTGGGGTCATGAGTTATTTTCATTTCACTGCTCTGATAACAAGACATAGCAAAATGTTAAGTTTCCAGCACTCTGTGCCTCAAAAATGGATGACGAGTAGAGAGTGGATGTATCTTAACACTTGGTACCCTCTGCCTGCCTTTGTATGCATGGAATACAGTGTGAATCTAAACAAAGGTGCCTCATAAAAATATTATGTATGCAAGTCAACTAATCAACATAATTATTTTCATTCAACAATTCAAAAGTGCTTACAAAAGTCTATTTGAAAAGAGTATTTTGTATTTAAATATTTTAATCATGCCTGGATATGGATTTGTTTTTTATTTATTTAGTTGTCTTACAAATGTTACATACACAAGTAGGAATGTAGTACATTAATTATAACGCCGGTGTTAAATTGTTTTTTAGTCTAAAAATATATTATAGTTATAATAATTACCTGTACTCTAACAGAACATGTGGCAGCAAAATAGTAAGGTTCCACTGGGCTAAAGTCTAGGTAATCTATTGCACCGAACTCTTTTACAAGAACTGGAAGCTGAAAGTATTAATTTTACATTTTAACAATTAGCATAACAGTTTATTGTAAACTAAATATAAACATTTATATTCGGTATATTGTTTACCCCTAATTTCTTCCAGTAGATTGCATCTTGGGTTGATGTAGAAGAGGGTTTTTGGAAAACTACTTTATTGGTTTTTTTAAATGGATAAGATATATGTGCCATAATGTAATAATTCAAAAATAATATAAACTTTAAAATAAATCTTTAAAACGTTGGTAGCTGTCTTAAACACATTGTTGTTTAATATGACAGTGATTACTGTTTAGTGACACTTATAAAATGTCAACGAAGTAGGATCTGGCATAGAATAGCAACAGTAAGCTTATAAATTTAAGGCGAAGATTTATATAACTACGGAAAAAAATACTGACTAATACTTATTTAGAAAACGTATAAAAATTTGAACGTAGCGGTATACAAGCTACGTCGAAATTTTTATACGCTTGTTACAACTTATTTATGTTGTTAGTATCTAGGGAGATTTTTACAAATTTCCGCTACCCAAAGATAATTACATAGAATTATCTTTTGGCAAGAGAGAATACTATTTTTAAAATATTTTTTGAACATTTTTAAAGTGTTATTCCACACTTAGGAAAGAAAAATACTTATTTAGAAAACGTATAAAAATCGTCCGCTACGTCCGCTACGTTCAAATTTTTATACGTTTTCTAAATAAGTATTTTTCTTTCCTAAGTGTGGAATAACACTTTAAAAATGTTCAAAAAAATACTGACTTTTTAAAGTAAAGGTTTTTATTAAAATCTATAAAAAAAGAGACATAAAAAATATAGAAATGTAAAAAACATTTTTTTTTCTACGCTGGTCATTGCTTCATAATTTTTCACTTAAGATGTGTCGTTTGAGTTAGTAACGAATATTACCGTTATAAAAGAACTCTTACACAAATGCAAAGCTAGATCTGGCGGCGTGTATGGTTCTATTCAATAATCGTTAATAATAAGCGAATTGTCGCGAATATTATTGTAATAATAGCTTATTTAACATTATTAAATATCATAATTACAGAGGCCAGTCGTGGTGCAGGGGCATAAAGTGTGACTGTAAAACCTGTTGGTTGTGAGTTCGATTCCCACTCGAGGAGATGAAATATTTACTTAAATTTATATTTCTACTACTTCGCTTTGTTGTCGAGGCAAAGCGCGGCGTTGAGTTCCGCCACTCAACACGCAATGCCTCTAGACTTTAGCAGAAAATGGAGAACAGAATGTCTTAACACTAGGTTCCCTACCCGGTTGTGTGCTGGAAGCTGAAAAAAATAAAAATAAAATATGATTTTCACTTATTGAACATGTATCCAATGTTTGCAGAGGTGTCGCATAAGGATTACTGTAATTTTTGGTTATGAATATTAGATTTTTGACAAAATATTTTATTAAGCAATCCGATTGACATGTTAAAATTTTGCTTATAGGTTTTCAAAATTATTCGAAACTTTTATGTCTAATATGGTTACAGATAATTTTTTATTTCAGTTATAGTTAAGCAATATTTTCCGTAACGGTTGCCAAGTTTCATAACAACCTCAAAAAAATATTGATATTGTATAGTAAACGTTGATATATTAAAAGACAAACGAATGCCAAATTTCATAGGACATTTCTTTTCTTAAAATTATATGACAAACGTCGAGAGCTGGGCACTGGTATAGCATTAAGGTAAGGTACCTATCGTACGTAAATTAGAAGATACCTATATTGTGTATCGTATATTGTCCAAGATTAATTTCACTTTTTCACTTCAGTTTTCTAGTTATTTAACTGCGTATTTCTACTCTTATTTATCTGTATATTTTATTGTCATTCGAATTTTTTATTTGTCAATGCCACTGTCAAGATGTACCTTTAAATAACTTGTGTTTTCTGGTTATTTTATATAATTAGAGGAATATTATCATAATTTTGAAGCTTATATTGAGATACAAAAAGTAATTATGTTTAAATTACTAAGTCGACATGGTCGGCGCAGCGGCATTATCAGTTTATTCTGCGAAAAAAACATTGAGGTTAGAAAAGCTAGGATTTACTACTTCTATTCATCTGCTGGATCAGTACGATTTGCCTCGACCAGTGATGTAGCAAAAACACCACCTATTGTAGATAATATTCCAGAACCACCTCCAGTACCAGATTCTATAGCAGTTGGTGACATAACAGAAGCTGTACAGTCGCTGGCCGCTAATGGTGAGCCTACATTCGCTAGTCTTGGACTTGGAGGATGGAGTCCTGTCGGCATAGTCCAAAATTGTTTAGAATATTTACATATTTCACTTGATGTCCCATGGTGGGGTGCTATAATGATTGGTACAGTTGTTGTTAGGTTATTAATGTTTCCTCTAGTTATAGTATCGCAACGAAATACTGCAGTAATGAATAATAATTTACCTGAAATTCAATTACTTCAGACAAAAATGACACAAGCACGACAGACAGGAAATCAGTTGGAGGCTGCTCGTTATGCACAAGAAATGATGATGTTTATGAAAGAAAAAGGTTTAAACCCTTTAAAAAATGTACTTGTACCATTAGCTCAAGCACCATTGTTCATTTCGTTTTTTATGGGGTTAAGAGGTATGGCTAATTGTCCTGTTGAAAGTATGATGCATGGTGGTCTGTGGTGGTTTGCAGATTTGACTGTACCTGATCAATTTTTCATTTTACCTCTTATTACAAGTGCCACTATGTGGGCTACTATAGAACTTGGAGTAGACGGAGGCCGTCTTGATGCTCAAAATATGCAGCTTATGAGATATTTTCTGAGGGCCATACCTCTTGTTATGATACCATTTACAATTAATTTCCCTGGGGCTATTCTAGTGTATTGGTGTTCAACTAATTTCATTTCTCTGGTTCAGGTATCTTTTTTGAAGATACCCGCAGTAAGAGAGTATTTTAAGATTCCTAAATTGTTGAAACATAATCCAGAAAATTTACCCATTAAGAAAAAAGGATTTGTTGAAGGTGCAAAGGAATCATGGACAAATTTAAAGTTGTCAAGGGACTTAGCCGACAGACAAAGAGTAGATGAAATGATTTTCACTAGAGCAGGGCAGGGACCGTTGCAAAAAACTTTTAAATATGATCCAACAAAAGTAACAAAAATACAAGCTAAACCTAAATAATATTTAGAATATATAATTTTATAATGTAGTTGTAATAAAATGTATTATACATTGAAGACTGGTTTTTTCTTTTACTCCTTATATATTTTTTACTTTGATATTGTAATGTATTAAAATGTAGTAAATATATCCCAATATATTATTTTTAAAGTGAAAATTTTATATTATTATATTTCCACATATGTGTGTATATACATTAATATGTAAATATATAATAATGAGAACACCTAACTGTAACAACATCATGGATTTAATCCCCTTGTCAGGAGAATGAATTATTTTCATTTCTCTCTGTCAATAATTTTTGTGTCGAGCCACTTGAAATTTAAAGTCTTCATTTAAAATTTAAAGACGAGAATGGAGTATCTTGATTTGATGCTAAGTTCTCTCTATCTACCTTGTATGAGGAAATGTCATGCTAAAAAAAATATATGTGATTTATTATAACATATATTAAAACTTTTAAATACTTACCAAATATTATTATAATATATAATTACATAGACTGAAGAATAATACTAACCCAATTTTTATTAACAAAAAGATTAAAAAGATAATTTTTGAGAATTTTGGATATCATCACATAATAATTATATTGAGGCCATACGTGGCACAAAGAGTTCTATGTGTGACTATGTAACCGCAACTTATTGTGGGTTTAGATCTCTACTTGAGGAAATTAAATAACTATTTAAATTTATTTTTTTATTTCTGCGCTCTGGTGTCGAGGCAAAGCGCGGCTGTGAGTTCCGCCACTCAATACGCAATACCTCCAGAATTCGGCGGAAAGTGGGGAACAGCGTGTTAACACTAGGTTTCCTCTGCCTACATAGCTGTGTGCGGGATACAGCGTGAAGCTGATCTAATTATATAACGTTGTGTTTTTTATATATTATTTACTAACATGTAATCTGTATCGTATAAGCTTGAATGCGAATAAGACAAAGGTTCTAGTATTTGAAAGAAATGTAGAAAGGGCGGAATGCAAGATCAGTGTAAATGGTAAGATATTAGAACAAAAAAATGAAGTGGTACATTTTGGAAGTATGTTCAGTAGAGATGGAAAATATGAGATGGATGCAGAAAGGCGTATTGCTGCCGGTAGCAAGGTTAACGGAGCCTTAGCTGCATTGATGAGACGGCGAAACGTCAGCACATCTGCACATTTGGCCGTACACAATGCAGTGTTGGTACCGACGCTGTTATACGGCAGTGAAACTTGTGTATTACAGAAGAATATCGAAAAAAACATGAATCCTGTGGAACTGTGATCTTTTCGTAGGATATGCGAAGTCAGTTGAGGCCGGTCGTGGCGCAGGAGCACAAAGTGTGACTGTAAAATCGACTGGTTGTGGGTTCGATACCCACTCGAGGAAATGAAATATTTATTTACATTTATATTTTCATTTCTTCGCTCTGGTGTCGAGGCAAAGGGCGGCGTTAAATTCCGCTATTCAACACACAATGCCTCGTGAACTCGGCGGAAAGTGGGGAACGGAGTGTCTTAACACTAGGTTCTCTGCCTGCCCTACTGTGTGCGGGATACAGCGTGAAACTGATTTATGCGGAGTTAGCTTAGCTAATCAAATCCGCAATGAAGAGATACGCAGAATGGCAGGTACTAGCGAGGATGTCACGCTGAGAATAAAGAAGAACGTGCGCACTGCTCAGCGGATGGGTGATGGAATGGGTAAAGAATGCAAACAAGATTTATGATGGAAAAGTGAGCGGTAAGTGTCGAAGAGCTAGACCTCGGTTGGTCTTCGAACAGAAAGATGGACTGGACTGGAGGAAGGTCACGTAAAAAGCATAGGGACCCCCTGGAATGGACAGTTTGGCGGTCCGTTCTCTCTGACTACTTACCCCGCTAGAGATACAGCGTGAATCTAAGTTAAGGTAAGTAAAGTTTTTGTAATCTGTATACTATCCTATGGGTAGTTGAGCGTTATTTTTTGCGAATAGCGAAAAAAAGTTAAGTGTATTTGATGCTACGAAGGAAAGTTGAAAACGTTTAATCAACTCGGTTCAGTTTTTTAACGTAATTAGCGCGCAACCAAATAGACTAGAGTTTTTAAAATGGCTAATTCATAGCTTCAAAAAATTCTAACCCAGGTTTCTAAAAAATATTTTATTTACGACTCGACCTCTATATTTCTTTATTTTTAACGTCGTAAAGAATATTAAAACCTAGACGAAAATTTGCCTTAGGCTACAGAAAAATAATTAAACTTCTCAAGCTCTTTAGAATAAAGCTCTTTAGAATATAGGTACTAATTTACGCCATACATAAAAAGTCGGCGTAAAAAACAATTTAGTTAATATTGAAATTGAAATACAAATGGGGAGGGCCAAAAATAATATGTATTGTGTTACTGCGAGCGTCGGGGATCGAGACGTTGGAATGTTTTGGACTGAAATAATAATAAAGAGGGAAGCCATTGCTGTTTGAACAAAGCAATGATTTCAAAGGCTGAATGCTTAGGTAGTAATAACATGTTTGTAGACGAATGCGGGATGTCTCTTGTTAATCATCAATGTAGAATAGATTTTTAATTTAGAATAATCTAATAAATTTCTTATTTTCAAGTCTATATTAATTTTAGTTATAATTTTATGTTTCTCTTCCAGGTTCCAGTCGGTAGAGGGAACTTAGTGTTACGACTCTCCACTCAAGGCAATGCGTGTTGAGTGGTGGACCTCAACTCCCCGCTTTTGCTTTTGTATATTTACATAATGATTATTATACATATATTCATGATAAATAATAATTAATTTCCTCAAATGAGGATTGAACCCACAACCATCACGTTACAGTCACACCCTTGTGCCGCTGCGCCACGACGGCCCTCGATTTTATGTTGATTTTCTAATATAAGCAAATTCAGCAATTTAGCGGAGTTTATTGGTCACCTTTTTGACTTACAAACTGGCATTTCTGTAGACAACGCTAACGATGCCTTCGAAGACCCCACAATATATCTTTCTGTGACGGGGATCTCAACTTAATCCCACTTTCAAAGAGTCCGCAGCTGCGCGGAAGTTACAATTACAAACGTAGAACAATTGATTTTATTATTTTCGTTATTTAGTATTTATACTATACACATAATTATATATTTGAGGCCGGTCGTGGCGCAGGGGCACAAAGTGTGACTGTACAATCCACTGGTTGTTGGTTCGATCCCTACTCGAGGAAGTGAAATATTTATTTACATTTATATTTTCATTTCTTCGCTCTGGTGTCGAGGCAAAGCGAGGCGTTGAGTACCGCCACTCAGCACTCAATGCCTCCAGAATTCGGCGGAAAGTGGGGAACGGAGTGTCTTAACACTAGGTTCCCTCTGTCTACCCTGCTGCGTGCGGGATACAGCGTGAAGCTGATTTTTATTTGTTTTTTTTACATACTTATATATCTATATTATTTACATTCAAATGAAAGATGAAAATCCATGCAAATAGATCTCAGTAACTAAATTAGCTCAATTATGATAAGTAATAGATACTATACGTATCTTAATAGATTCTTATATGGATTTGTGAATGGAAAATGAAATAAGTTGGTATTATGTAGAAACAGTAAAGTATGTAGAAACAGTAAAGGATGTGCTTCAGATGGTTTGCAAAGTAGAACATGAGTTCAAATTGTAACTGGATAACAAAAACGGAGGCCGTCGTGGCCCAGGGCACAAGAGTGTGACTGAAATGCGACGGTTATGGGTTTGATCCCCTCTCGAGAGAATGAATTATTATTTCCTAATATTTTCATTTTCCAAGGCAAAAGCCCGGCGTTGATATCCGCCTCTCAACACGCAATGCCTCGAAAAATTCGGCGGTAAGTGGGGAACGAAATGTCTTATCACTATGTTCCCTCTGCCTACCCTGCTGTGTGCGGGATACAGCGTGAAGCTGATTTATTTATTTAAAATTTAGAATTTAAATAAACCTAATATCAACATACTTATTTAGCAAACGTATAAAAATTTGAACGTAGCGGGACTCGAACCCGCGCCTCCTGGAAACCAACCAGGCGCTTTGACCACTTAGCCATACGTTCTCCCGCTACCGAGTCCCGCTACGTTCAAATTTGAGAACGTATGGCTAAGTGGTCAAAGCGCCTGGTCGGTTTCCAGGAGGCGCGGGTTCGAGTCCCGCTACGTTCAAATTTTTATACGTTTTCTAAATAAGTATTTATCTTTCCTAAGTGTGGATTAACACTTTAAAAATGTTTAAAAAATAATATCAACATTCTAATAAATCTGGAATACTGAACAATCTTCACCTGTTTCTATTCTTTTAATATAACGTACAAATATCTTAGCAGAACAAAATAAAACTAAAAGATAAGTACGTCGCAGCCACCGGTCGTTTGTGTCTTGAAGATTTATATGTGAAATCTGCGGAACAAAAGAATATTACTGTTGCCCATGTGATATATGTTTCACCTGCTGACTGACGTCCTTTGAGAAATGGACTAAAGCGCTCTGGTCATAAAAAAGCTAAACTAACATTGTTTATTAGATATTGATTTGCATGAATTATTAATCTTTCTAATATTATAAAAGTGTAAGTTTGTGTGGATGGATGTTTGTTCCAATTTGAAGCTAGAACTACTGAACAGATATAAATAAAAGCTTGCAGTAACATCGTTTATACATCAGAATAACCCATAGGCTATAATTTATTTATGTAAAAGTTTTGTATAATTTAGCTATAATACGTGTAGGTATGTATGATGTAAACGGCTATATCTTTTTTTAAAAGCAAATGTAGAAATACGTTCCTGAAATCAAGGGACCGTAGAATCCCATGAAGAAGAAATAATATTGATACAGACTTCTCTTCTTCTTTGACTTAATACTCTTGTCAGAGCGGTCGTGGTCATCACAAAGTGACATAAAGGGCAGATGTTATACGCCTCACAAACGTTCGCCACTATCTGAGATAACAATGTCTTGTTGCAAGTTTTCAGGGAATTTGTCCAAGTGTCCCGACCTCGCACCCTTGAGGGCAGTAAAGGAGATATGTATAGGAGAGTATTATTTTCATCTTTATATGCATTATATTACATTTTACGATGTAAGTTGTTGTTTTATAGTTTCATACGCTATTGCAATGAAGTGTCGCTATGAATAAAAAACAAATGTTTCTTAAATTGTGATAATATACAAAATAAAAAATTACAGTTTACATATGTTTCTTTACGATTTACGAGAAAATTTATTGTCAAGTATCACCACTTTCCACCTGAATTTGGGACATTGAGCGTTGAAAATAACTCGAACTCGTTGTGAGTTCATTTTCCGTTTATCGCCAAACGCAAATCTACTATTCCACGGTGGCATTAAAAACATAACTTTTAGGTTTGGTTCTTTAATTATGGCGATCCGAGCATGCCAGTAGAGAGAGTCACGTTGTATGGAAACTTTTATAAGCTTGTCGATTCCCGTCATTCAAAATGCAATGTTCCAAACTCGAACGAAAACAGAATAACAGAATGTTTTATTATTAGATTCACTCTACGTATATTGCGCGACGTTGAAGTTGCGTAAAATAAAATGAAAATGCTTCACGCTGTATACCGTATATAGCGGGGAATCTAGTTAACATTTTCGAGGCATTGCGTGTTGAGTGGCGTAACTCAACGCCGCGCTTAGCCTCGACACCACAGCGAAGAAATGTAAATATTAAAAAATTCCTTTCCTCGAGTA
The DNA here is from genome assembly GCA_018249795.1 of Heliconius telesiphe telesiphe. Lineage (NCBI taxonomy): Eukaryota > Metazoa > Arthropoda > Insecta > Lepidoptera > Nymphalidae > Heliconius > Heliconius telesiphe. The sequence continues at coordinate 20,346 of DWLH01000326.1, forward strand.
GGGATCGAACCCACACCTGTAGCATTACCAATCAAATGCCTGTGCCCCTGCGCTACGACTGGCCTCGTGTAATTTTATTATGCCTACTAATTTTATTTTGCGAACCCATCTCGAATTCTATAGAGTCATATATGAAAATAAACTAAATTATGACATGAGAAGATATTTATCGTTATATGGTTGCTTGTGGGCACGTACGATGTGATTTGTTTCCCGTCCCTCTAATAACGATCTCGATAATATTTGTATGAGGTTGAATATTGGACGATGTTTCGATATACCGATACGAAGCAGTTTATTGCGCTAATATCTCGTTTGAGGTCGTCGGAAGGGTGATACTCGATGCTGTAATTTGCGGACTTAATATGAGTGTTTGACAAAATTGTTTATGTTCTACCAATGGAAATCTCTAGTTATTAAAAAAAATTCAAGTTACATTAAAACAGGTGTTGTATGTATAGTGTACAGAGTAGGCATAGGCAATCTGGGAACCTAGTGTTAAGATGCTCTGATCCCATTATGAGTCACTCCACAATTTCCGACAAATTTCCTCGAATGGGAATCGAACCTACAATCTATCGATATACCTATATAGAACCTATGTGAAATATGCTTGATTTTCTTTATTTTATAAATTTGTAAGGAGAAAGAGAAGGAACAATTCCACTGCAGCCAGATATATTACTTACTTACCACTTTTATTTAGGAACCGTTGCACTGGTAATAGGTACTGATATTTTTATGTAACTTGAAGATTAAAAGTATCTGAAATGGCTTAATTAACAAAAAAAAAGTTGATATGGCACAACAGTAAGAAAAAAAATATGGAATAATTCTATTCAGCTTCACTTCAACTTAGTGTACGACACTCCGTTCCCCATTTTCTGCGCAATTCTGGAGGCATTGCGTGTTAAGTGGCAGAGCTCAACGCCGCGCTTTGCTTCGACACCAGAGCGAAGAAATGGAAATATAAATTTAAGTAAATATTTCATCTCCTCGAGTGGGGATCGAACCCATCACGTTAATACACTGTGATAACGATACCAAATAATGATAACGGTTTTAATTTTTTTTTATGGAACAGGACAAGGCAAACGAGCGTTCGGGTCACCTGGTGGTAAGTGCTTACCGCCGCCCACGACCCCGTGCAACACCAGAGGAGTTACAGGTGCGTTGCCTGCCTTTAAGGTGCGTTGGGCGCCGGAGCCCGGCATTACCTGATTTGAAATGCAGTGACATAAAGCCACTACTTAACGCCTGTTTTAAATGCCGGGGGTGGTAATGATCCGGTCGAGTCTGCCCATGCGTGTTGCCATTGCTGGCGACGAGACTCTACCACACGTACTTTAGTCGCCTCTTACGACACCACCAGTACCAGGATGATCCTATTCTAGGCTTTTCCTCTACTTCGACATCAACTAAATGTCCTCGCGATTTAGATAATTGGTTTTACATTTGAATTATTTAATTCTTGTTTATGTAATTTGTAATAATATATTAAGTTATCGCTATTTTAATATAATTGACTGGTTTACACTTGAGCTATTTAACAGTTGATTTATTTTAAGTTACAGATACATTGAAGTCTTTTAATTTGCCTATTATTTCTTCTACAAATTTTTGGAATGAATTTATAGTATCCGGGCTATTGCAAATTTCTATTACGTGGTATGGATCTTGAATATTTGTTGCATTACATGTCATACAGTGTTTAAGTTTTGAGCGGGTAAATTTAGGACAATTTTTAATAAGATGGTTCAGGCTCTGGGTGGAAACGCCATTGCATGGGCACTTCTGGGTCTGTGGTTTTTATCTTAAAACGATATCGATACTCTAAGTGGTACCCATGCCCCGTGAGTACCTGGGTCATTGCGAATGAATATTTAAAGTGACTCAAGACTTTACGAATAACCTCAACAGTGGGAAGTAAAGACCTGGTGTGCTGTCCCGTGGTAGAGTTAGAATACATCTGTCCAGCTTCAATCATAGTGGCTTCCTTTAGCCTTTGTTTCAGATAGGAGACAGGTCCTATTCTAGGCCGGGATCACACGGCACAAATGTAATAGCTCATGTTTAATATTACATTCGCGAATTTTAAATAAGACAAACACAATTCACTGGGATACTATAAAAAACATATGCCCGAACAGTAATTGCTGTAAAACATTGGCATATTTGTATTATTCCAAATATTACCATATTCTGCTTTCGTTCTCTGCCAAATTGCTTCCAATCCGCTTTCGATGTAACGCCGCGCCGTACAGCGCTCGCATTGGATTGGCCCCGAGATGGTCCACATACGTATTATGCTGAATATCCGGTCAAAAAAACGGGATAAACCGTGTTCGAGGTTGTTTTAATTATTTTTTAGACCTTTTTTTGTTTTGGGACAATTGTATTGTGGACTATATAATATGTACTTATTTACATATATATATAGCTAAGTGCCTGTAAATGTATAATTGGTAGTATCTGCGTAGGCACATGATGTGATAAGTAACTTTATTGTTAACTAGCGGCTTCGCCCGCTTTAAGTACATGGTTATTTATTTACAATTACAATTTGGCTGACAATTATAATGACTTCTAATATGATTTTTTATTACTTTAATCTGTAATATTCTAATTCTCCGGCGCCCAACCCACCTTACAGGCAGGCAACGCACTTGCAGCTCCTCAGGTGTTGCACGGGGTCGTGGGCGGCGGTAATCACTTACCATCAGGTGAACCGAACGCTCGTTTGCCTTGTCTTCAATATATATATATATATATATATATATATATATATATATATATATATATATATATATATATATACACATATATACAATACATACAATAATATTTTATATATATATATATATATATATATATATATAT
>DWLH01000327.1:0-23195 GCA_018249795.1 Heliconius telesiphe telesiphe
ATCTTAACGATTTGATTTGAGGGATAATACAGATTTTCTTTTTATTGTCTCAAAATACGCTGTTCTTGACTTTTTCCAAATATTGGAGGCACTGTATGATAGAATTTGACTATGCACTTACTTACTTCATACTTAGGTCTAACTTTATAACTATACTATGTATATTTAAAAGAAAATATTACAAATTCATATTCCATATTTTCGTAGAATATTGGTGTAACATAAACATAGTATTTATTAACTAGGCTAACATAGGCTATTTAGATATTTCACTTTAATAAAACAAGATAACTGGAAAATATGTGGTTTCAGCCTGTTTATGGAGCTCTATCTGTATTCATATTCTGATATAAATTTATTTTTAAATTATATACTTTTTATATCAGAGTATTTTATGTTAATATTATATTTTATTTCATTCTTGTTGTCTCGGGCTATTTTGTTTGCATAAACTTTAAGAAGTAAAATGGAAATTTTCGCTTTTTTTTCTGTCCTTATAAAAAATAAATAAAAAAGGAAGCAACCTTAATAACCCTACACTGACCAACACACCCACGTGCTCAATATCAACTTTCAAAGTCCAGACCTACACTTTAGGATTTACCTCAAGTGTAGGCCTGGACTTGGAAAGTTGATATTGGGCAATCACGCTTAAGGGTTGATCGTAATGTATTATGATACTTGCAAATATAACATTTTGTAATTAATTGTTGTTTTCCAGAAAACACTTTATTTTGTGTTGTAATAATTATAAAATATACCTTGATTGGTGAATGCAGAATAAAATTCTACTATAATAATAACTTCGTTTATAATTTACTGATTCATTTTCCTCGATCTTTTCATACAAAATATAGAAATAAGCTAATTGTATTAATTACAGATAACTGGTAATATTATATATATAGCTGAAGAGTCTGCTTGGTTCAACACGCTAATCTCAAGAACTCATGTTTTTAATTGAAAAAATGATATGTATTGGATAGTTCAATTATCGACTTTATTATATGACTTATTGGTTTATTATATTGCGTTTCTCATTTCGATGTAACCTACTGTATGGGGTCAGAGATCCTAGGGACATTAAAATGCTGCGTCCGTGATTCGCCTGGGATAAAAAAAATTCTTGCTTTTTCAGGTTTATTATCGAAATATTGCGTATTACGTGGTGAAACTCAACATTGCGCCTTGTGTTGTTACTGGAACGAAGAAATAGAGATAATTCATTCACTAGTCTGGGAATGGAACCCAGACGCCAAGTCAGACGGTGATCCGCTGCGCCACGACGACATCTTACACCTTAAATATATTTAAAACTGTAAATGGTAAAGAGCATTTAATATACACGAACAAACAACTCGTAGGAAACAAGCGCACAACCAAATCAATTATGAATAAAATGCAATTTTGTCTCCTACTAACGATTTACGATTCCTTTTTTAATTACTTTTACGATAAATTTCTATATTTTGTATTTTTTAACTATATAAGAGTCCGTAGTAGCGCAGAGGCACAAACGTGTGACTATAACGCGATGGTTGGATTAATATTCATATTTCTTCGCTGTTACCAAGGCAAAAGCGTGGCGTTAAGATCCGCCATTAAGCACTCAAAGTCTCTAAGAATTCCACTGCTTACCCTATACCCATATGTGAGGTATAGCGTGAAGCTTGAAAAATATATATACATAAAAACTTTTATTATTATACATATATATTTTTAATATTTGCATATAAAATTAAATTTTATGATATAAAGTAATTGAGGCCATCATGGCGCAGCGGCACAGAATCTGAATGCAAACGTGGCGGTTGTGGCTTCAATTCCTAGTTGCAGGAATGAATTAATTTTATTTCTTCACTCTGACATGCATATAAAGCGCGGCGTTGTGTTTCACTATTCAACAGGCCAAACGTGTGAAGTGTGCACGTTGAAAATTAAATGAATAGTAGAGAGTAGAGTTTTTAGTCGTCTTAATATTAGATCGGTAGACGGGCTGCCTACTCTGCTATGCGAGAAAAGGCCTGAAACTGTTTTTTGTTCATATTGCGTATTGAATACAAACTTTACAATGTCAAGTAACGGATACACATTTAAGATATATTTGATCGAGCTTCAATGGAAATAGACAAAAGGACTCTTTCATATGTGAGTTAACATTTGTTATCAAACATCATTTTTACATATGGACTGGCTTTATTTATATTATATCATTAAATGCAGTCTATATGAATGATCTTTTGTACGTGAATTAAAAAACAAATAAAGTGGCGCTAAGTTCCGCCACTCAACACGTTATCAAAACATCTCGAAAATTCTAACACTAAATTCCCTTTGTCGACTCTACTTACTACATTACAGGGACTGCGTATTTAATATACTTAATCTTATTTTTTAATTGCGGATTTTATTTTCTAATTTTCTATTTGTCTTATAAAAATAGCAGGAAATACTGTTAAGACACGTCACACTCCATTTTCTGCCCATATTCCAAGACGTTACGTGTTCATAGCGCATCTCGTCGCCACGATTAATCTTCTTATCAGGACGAGGAAATGAAAATAATTCATGAATTATTTGAGAGAATGCCACGAAATAGGAATCGAACCCCGTCAGGTGCTACAATATTCAAAATATTTTACCCAAATCTTACCTTTAGAAATGCAAACATACATTTTATCACACATGATTTACACACATAGTTCGGATATATGTACCTACATATAGATAAACATCTAGAGCGTAACAGAACCCGTTAGAGCGAATATCAGCGAATATGCTATGAGAATTAAATTAATTACAGCGTTAGTATTGATATGAACGGCTGCGGGATGGTTGTGGGTTCAATTCTCTTGTATGTTCAGAAAAAATATAATTATACTCATATATCTACGCCTGATTGTAAGCCTACTCAGGTTGTACGATGCACAATTACGCGACTCAATATTTTATATATCATACATTATTAAATACTTAATTTAATAAAATGTTAAATATTTCAATTATTTTTATTTTTCTATTTATCATTTAAATTAAAGATTTATATTTATTTAACATCCGCACCTGACGTTAGGCTGTGAGTTCTACTTTCACTCAGCGGTGTAATTTATTTGTTTATATGTAAATTATTTTACAAATACCCGTTTTGATGTACAAAAGACGGCGTTGAGTTCGGTTACTTAAAATGCAGTTTCTTGAGCGAAAAGTAAGAAACGTAGTGTCTCGGTCCACCTAATCAGCTTTGCGGGAAAATGTGGGAAGCTGTACAAAAAAAAAACAATAAATTTTCGAGAACATGTAGTTCTAAAACAGGATTTAACCAAAGTGCCTGAATTGTTTACTTACTTGGAACCAGTCTAAATGATTCACAATTGCATTACGAACTGTTTCAATAAATTTACTTTCAACTTGGCTTGATTGAGCAATAGTAGTGTTAAAGAAAGAGAAATGTTATTTAAACTTTACTACGAACGCTAAATTGCTTGAGTGGCGGTAAACAACACCGTACTTTATCTTGGTACTAGAGTGAGGAAATAAAAATAATTCGTTCCCCCCAAGTAGAATTCGAACCCACAATCATGATATTTACAGTCAGTTGCTTTGCCGCTGTGCACGACGGCCTACTATGCTATAATTAAAAATAATATTTAGTAATTCGGGGTTTGGCTGAAAAATTATGTAATTTTATAATGCCCGTAACAGAACATACAGTCTCGTTTAACCCTTCCATAAGCACCTACGCCTTAAAATTTAAATTACCCAAATTTAATTAAATACTTTCCATATTTTAAAACAATTCATGCTTAAAAAAATACAGGCCAGTTTTGGCGCATTAGTACAAGTTTGTGTCTGTAAACGTAACAAGTTGTGAGCTCGATTCTCGCTCGTGGAAATAAAATAGATATGTAATATTTCCATTTCCTCGCTCCGGTAATAAGGCAAAGTGCAACGTTGGATTCCGCAACTGAACACGCAATGCCTCCAGAATTCAATGGAAGATGGGGGAACGGAAGTATATTAATTCCAGGTTTACTCTACCTAGCATGCTATATGCGGGATTATACAAAACCTACCTTTACCTACCACCACTTTGGTTCAGTTCTGAAAATATTATGATAGGACACGATGATTCTCGGTACAAATACTAAATTATGCCTATCTATTAATAGGTTAATTTATACTAATATTCTAAAATTAAAGAGTTTATTAGGTTGAATGCGCGTTCAATCTAACAAATTTTTCTATCTCTAGTTCATTTATCGCGCTTTTTACCATCGCAGGAAGCCGCAGTAAATTTCTAAAGTTAAATATTATAATATGTAAAATCTTTAATCTTTTCTTTTCTTAAGGTAAAACACGAAACTGCCTTGCAATAAGCTGGTTTTAACTCTAACAAAGCAGGTTCACGCAGGAACCTTATATTAAGACGTACCGTTCCTCGCCAAATTTTCGTTTTTCTTTGTTGAATGACGGAACTGAACGCCGTGCTTTATCTAACAGTGTGGTGAACTTAAAATAATTTATATATTATAATCATATCCCAGAGTTGAAATCGAACCCACGACTATTAAATTGACAGTCAAATGCAGTCCCTCATGTAAATATAATATATTTTTAACATTTAAGCAGGTATAAAAGCCTCTCAGATTTACCCCGGAACGACTTTCGGATTGGTCTTGTCAAATTATGAATATCTCTAAATCGGATACAGAATAAGTAGAGTTGAAGTCGCTTAAAACTTTATTCGTTCCTTATTCATGGCTGTAATCTTTTTTCCAATATTTTCGTGAGTCACATAAAAGTCATGATCAGAAAGTTGATTTAAAGGTTGTATAGAATACTAGCTGTCACCCGTAACTCTGTTTGTGCGGACTGTAAGTTTTTCCGCAGGGTAGGCAGAAGGAATCTGGGAACCTAGTGTTAAAACACTGCGTTCCCTATTAAAACACTGCTGCTCTAAATTCATGAGGCGTCAATCTTCTTTAATTAGACACATTTCTAATTTAACCACAATGAATGTAGTAAAACTACGAGATTAACCATTAAATTTCGTTAGTTACCTCGAAAATCTTAGTTAAATTAATTTATAAGTTAAAATCTTACTCGCCGTAGTCGAATTTGCTGTCTCTAAATACAAACTGCAGCGAAAGCTTTGTTACCAACTTAACATTCATTTTAAAGGGTGCACTTTACTGAACTGAAATAGAAGGTCTTTGTGTGAACTATTATTCGGAACCTGAAAAATTCCGTTCTTTGCAGGAACTTACAGAAATCCTACACTCCCTAAATCTACTTACATGTTGCAATTCAAATTTCTAAGTCAAGTCGGAAAAGGAGTGTCTTAACACTAGGTTACTTCCTCTGCTTATCCTGTCATGTGCGGAATACAGTGTAAACCTAAAAAAATATATTTGTCTCTATTTAATACAGCATAATGATTTGCAAGAGTGCATGTCCACTAGTCATTCGCGACTTCGAACCCCTATAACTTCTAAACTAAACGTTATTATACTTATGACACATATAGGTCTAACATATTAAAAAAACGAATAAGCGTGAGTCTGGCTCACCAACCGAGGGTTCCGTACAATTAGTGCGGCGTAAAAAATGAATAAAATATGTATTGGAATGTGCAGATCATGCCATTTCATCCGATACCTCATTTGAACTAGCGGTTTTAATGCCAAATTTAGCCCCACAGCCCTTAAGGCTTTTTTTAGAATTTAAACGAGTACTACCTGTAAATGCTAACTGCCAAATTTCATAATTCTAGGCGTAATAATTTTGATTCCCTTTATAGTTTCGAAATACAAGTTGCGATATAAACGGCTATGTTTTATGTTAAGTAAATGTAGAAATACGATATAATATAATTTTTAGGAAGTCAAGGGACCGTAGACCTGAGTATAAGGTATAAATTACAACTCGATATCTACGTAAGTATTCCTGAGATAAAGGCTCTTGACAGACAGACCGATAGACGGACGGACTACAGTGATTTTATTTTAAAAAAATAAAACCCTAAAATGTGTTCTTTCTTACAGAATAAATTTTTGTTTACAAAAACAGTTAGTTTTATTTTTATAGCTATTTCAAAGGTTAACTCTCTATTGGTCCACCCTGTACATGAATATGTAAATATAAATAATCAATCAGCTGCACGCTGCATCCCGCACACAGCAAAGTAGGCTGATGGAACCTAGTGTTAAGACACCCCGTTCCCCACTTTTCGTAGAATTCTGGAGACATTGAGTTTTGAGTGGCGGAACTCAACGCTGCCCTTTCTTTCGTCTATGTAATGAATATGTAAATATAAGTACTACGCAATTATTTCATCTAAACAAATTTCATAACCATACTTCAAAGACCTATAAAATCAACATGGTTTTCCAAGTAGTAGGTAGTTAGGTACAGTATAGCGCGCCGCATGTGAGAAGTAGGAAATTAATAAACCCCACCGACGGTGCTCAGTGATAGTGTTTGAACGTACGCGCGATGATTATGGGCTCAATTCTTGTTTGGCTAAATAAAAAAAAAACAATATAGAAGGTTCCGACATTTTGTGATATTTTAAATAAGGCGGACACTATAGAAAGAAAAATATGAAGATTGCGTGAAATAAAAAGAAAAATGTAGTTTCACGCTGTATCATGCACATAGAGCATATAGGCAGAGGAAACCTGAGAACGTAGTGTAAAGACACTCCGTCCTCATCATTTTCTTTTTTTCCACTTTCCGTCGAATTTTGTAGGCATTACGTGTTGAGAGGCTGAACTCAACGCCGCGCTTTGTCTCGTTATCAGAGAGAGAGAGAGAGAGGAAATAAAATATATATATATTTAATTTCCTCTAGTGGTAATCGAACACACGACCTGTAATGACATCTCATGGCTAACCCGCTAGACATAAAACTTGAACAAAAAAAACATTCAATATAATAATATCGAAGTAAGTTTGAATTAACTTGTGTTGTCGAGTGTACAAGATCTCGTATTTACGTTCTTTGCCACCGTAAATGGTATTACATCGATATAAGATTCTGCGAGCTCTCTCTTCATATCGTAATAATTTTAAAGGTGGTTCATCTAATATATTTTTATATCACTTATAAATGGTAAGTATTGTAATACGAGGCCGTTGTATCGCTATAGCACAGTGTTTGACTGTAAACGCGACTGTTGTGGGTTCGATCCCAATCAGGGCAATGAATTACTTTAATTTTCTTGCTCTGATGAAAAAAAACCGTTTTGTTGACTTCCGACATTTTACTGACGAAAAATTTTCAAAATGTCTTAACACTACCTTGCAATATGTGGGGAAAAGCGTAAGGCTGATTTAGTATTCGCTTAATTAAAGAAATTTCACGGTATGTGTACCTATTTATACTTCAAGAGACAATCGAACCCACGACCATTGCGTATATAGTCAGACGGCCTCTAACTAATAGCACTATGATATAAAACAATTCTCAAGAAGTACTCTCATAGTTCACTTTATTGTACTCCATTGTGGTCGTTCCGTATAAAAACAATAAAGTCAGTGGTATTTAATAAATGGATCTTATAGCTCTCTATTCTTCTAGTTTACAATAGAATGTCAAGAATTGCTCATTTAGGCCGTAGTGGCGCAGTGGCACAAGCGGCGTGTATACGTGACGGTTTTGGGTTCGTTTCCTACTCGGGAGAATTAAATATTTAATATTTTTATTTCCTCACTCTACAAAGCCGACAAACCAAAACGTATAAATGTGTTTATGACGTGGATGAACAACGAATATTGCAAGCGTTGGTAAGAAGGTTTAAAATTTGTTCAGTTAATAAAAAACAGGGCTCACGATGGAATAAAACAAGCTCCTTATGCAGCTATGTTTGGTTGCGATATCATTCATATTGATCTAGCGTCATCTTCTTTTCTAAAATAAGTTATTGTTAACACTGTTGGCTGGATTTACTACCGCATCAGAATTGAGTAAAGGTTTCAAAGAAGACAAGCCGAAACCTATTCAGGAACTCTAAGAAGATTTAGTTAGATCTAGAATCACAGAATGACCTCTTACAGAACAAAGAGAAGATAGACGAAATTTAGACATTGATTTTAAATACAAAACAAGATAATAGAGAGGTTTTACTGGAAAGAAGTTAAAAAAGATAGCCAATAACAAAGTGGAAATAAAATGTTATGCATTTATTAAGGTATTCGAGTACACAAGAAACAAATTTCTGTGAAATTTGTACTAGTCAACAAAATATTCATGATAATAGAATATCTGCACGATTGAGCTTAGAAAACCAAAGCTAAAAAAATTAAAACCCTATCTAATCGATGAGACTCCAAATACCAATTGTTGATAGAGGTAGATGAGATTTTCGGAATATCCTTATGGCTGTTATAGAAAATGATATTAATAGGCTAGAAAACGATCGTGGAAAAATTAGGTACATTTCAACTTAAGGAATCAGTTTTCTGTGTGTCAGGATAAACTCATTGATATTGAAAATATATCACCAGAAATAAAAATCTTAAGAGAACTTGCAAATGAATAGTCGCTTTCAGAGGATCAAGGCTGTAAAAGATGTACCTAATAGTAAATTTAGATATGCTACAAAGAAGTGGTTCTTGTAAGGCTGCAGGAAAATTTTGCAATTCAAAATGCCACAGTGGTTTATCTGGCTCCAATAAATAAAATCTATTTTAATTGTAATTTTGTTTGTCCTATTAATGTTGTTACATTATAATACAACCTATTAAGAGCATTAACAATTAAATTTTCTCTTATATGTCTCTTTAATAATAAAGTGTTATATTTCAATTAATAAGTTTTATTAATTTCACTAATTAATATAACATTACCCAGCTAACGTTGGGTAGACTTAGGTGAGTATGGGTAAATCTCAGTTTAAAAAATATTTCTATAACTATTCGGTACCTGTGTAATATTAGGTTTATTCCATGTTCCAGCATTACACGTCAAATATATAATATTTAAAATTTACAACATTCTTGATATAAATGTGTTCAACTAAGCAAACTTTCTACTTTTACAATATAAATAGGCATAGAAATATATATTATTTTAATTTATTTACTTATAAAACAATGACAAGATGAGAACAGCTAAAAATTATTAAACTTTTTTTGTAGAGTTCACAGACAACTACTGTGCCACTCCTATCAACGAACATTATTTTTTATTCTTAGGTTAGACAATATTCATTGTTTCTTTTGTTTGACGTTTTTCCTGTTATCTTTGAGATTATTGCTATGACCTGACTAGAGAAAGTATGCGTGCTATGTTTTTTTAGTTGTAATCATATTTACATTTGTACATATATAGACAAGTAAAGACTGGTTGTAGACAAAACTTTGTGTTTAAAATTCTGTCACCAGGAGAAATTCTGAAAACTTTTAAAAGCCTTAATTTAAAGGAAACTGGTGACTTATGGGGCATGTCTGTTAAAGTTCTTAATACAATTATACCTAATATTGCTCCTAATCTTACTTTATTTTTTAACAATTGTATTGTAAATTGTAGAATCCGGTATTTCTCCTGATTTAATGAAATATAGCAAAATAGTGCCGCTTTGCAAAAATGGAGATAGATCTGACCCTGGAAATTATAGACCGATCTCTATTTTGCCGTTTTTAAGCAAAATATTTAAAAAAATAATATTTAACCAGCTCATAATTTTCTTAAATAATAATAATTGTATCCATAGTGAACAATATGGTTTTACCAAAGGCAAGTCCACTACAGATGCGGGTGCTGCACTCCTAAAGCACATTTATGACGCATGGTAGAAGTCACAAAATGCAATTGGAGTGTTTTGTGATTTATCCAAAGCCTTTGATTGTGTAGACCACAAAACTCTGTTATTAAAACTTTATCATTATGGTATACAGAATACTGCCCTTGATCTTAGTGCCTCATATCTAAACAAAAGAATCCAGAAGGTTAGTATAAATAATGTAAAATCATCTGAATCTCTAAGTATGGGCGTTCCACAAGGATCTATCCTTGGTACCCTTTTATTTCTTTTTTATATTAACGATCTGCCTTTTTATGCAAAGAACCTATATGATATTGTAATCTTCGCAGATGATACCTCTTTAATATTTAAGGTAGACAAGAATAAAACAAACTATGACGAAGTGAATAGTGCATTATCGCATATTCTTCATTGGTTTGATATGAATAATCTAATGCTAAATGCTAAAATAATTAAATGTATTGAATTTGCTTTACAAAACGTTAAAAAACATAATTTTAGTCTATAAATTAAAGAAGAAACCCTCAATGTGTCGGAATCGGATATTTTCTTAGGTTTAACTATAGATTCTAAACTCCAGTGGAACACTGGTCTGGAAGCACTTGCGATAAACTCAGCTCTGCCACGTTCGCAATTAAAAAAGTAAGACAAATGACTTGACTTCACAATTTGTATATTATAATATTCTGTTTGTCCGGAAAAATGTACAGTGTCATAGTAAAAATAGTGATATACATACGATAGGAACGAGAAATAAAGATAAACTTGTTACGCCAAGTTTTCGAGTCCAAAAAGTTAATAAATCTTGTCATAGGTCTGAGTATACGTGTATATAATAAACTTCCGCAGTGTATTCTAAGTTTGCCACTACCACAATTTAAAGTAGCTTTAAAAAAAATACTAACAAGTAAAGCTTATTACACTGTTCAAGAATATTTAGAGGATAAACATGTATGGAATTAACGTCTATTGATTGTGATGCAGGATAGCTGCCAGTTAATGTAATAATTGAATTATACCATTGACTTTGAAAAGAGCAACTGTTGAGTTTCTTGTCGGCTTTTTTTTTGTTTAAATGTTTTTTTCGACGTTTACGTTACGTTATTATTTGACGATTCAAAAGTGCATAAGCACTTTTGAATCGTCGTCTATTTGAATTTGTATTTGAATATCATGGCGACAGAATGGAGGAATCGAAACATGTCAAACATTCTTCTTATGCATTATATTGCCATTAGGGGTCTTTCACACAGGCTAGGCCATGTGGGTCATGTATCCCGCATATTGCTGGGAAGGCAGAAGGAACCTAGCGTTCAAACACTGTTCTGTATATTTTGAATGTGGCAAATAAACATCTTTGTTTGAAAGGACTACTGATTTAATTAATTCATATTTATTTCGGTTCGTTACCTTCACGCGTTCCTGTGAAGGGTCTTTTTAACCGACCTTTTTTCAGACAGACAACATCGTTATATTACATTTTTTATTTTTTTATTTTGAGGTACGGATCTTTAAATATTAAAAAAAATAATAATAATGTACTACAAATATATTTCAAGAAATGAAATATGAAGTTCTCGTGGTGTAGCAATAAAGCGTCTGGCTGTAAACGCAACGGTTTTGGATTCGATTCCAAGTCAGGGGGAATGATTGATTTTAATTTCCTCACTCTAGTAATCGCAATGTCAGTCACAGTAACACAAGGTTCCGTCTGCTTTCCCTGATATAAAATATATATTATTTTTGTTTTATTTATTTGTACATATACATAATATACATACACATTTACATATAAATTCTGTGTTTGAAGTACCATTACGACCTCACCTTCACCTGTAAAGTGTCAGAGGCAGCCACACGAAGATGAGTGACAGTGATTAACGTTTCGCAGTTGCAATAGAATAGTGGATTTTCGGGACAATTTTATTTGCTTTTAACACAATATGACTTCTAGTAAATTGCATTGCGACAGAATTGAATATTTTATAATTATATTTTATAATAAGAAATAGGCTTATCTTTATAGTTTTAGATAGTAAGTTAGATAGTGATTGTAGCTAAACCATAATAAAATCCTATGTATATATCTAAGGTTTAATATGTCACGTTAAAAGCTCTATGTGTATGTTCAGTAAATTAGTCTTAAAGGTATTGTCACACAATAAATTAAACAGTAGTGTTTTTATACTCTATTTTCATGTCCATTCATGAAGATACCGCATATGGTCTATATGTGTAGTGGTGCAGAGGCATAGTGTCTGACAGTAAGCAAGACTGTTCTGGTTTCGATTTCCGGTCGAGCGAATATAATTATTTATGCTTTGGTAGCAAAACAAAATAACAAGATAAATAATATCAAAGAAATATTTCTTTGTTCCATCAAAATATATGATGACATGAGATTTTTTTTCTCTTTAACCTAATATTCTGATATCTATAGGCGAATTTAAATGTTAAAATCTCACACATAGCACGTAGAGAGGGAATGTAGTGTTAAAATACTTTGCTCCCCACGTACCGTTTGATTTTAGAGACATTGTGTGTTGAATGCGGAAATTCAACGATGAACTTTGTTTTCTCCTTGCTATGTGCGAGATTTTAACATTTAAATTCGCCTATAGATATTAGAATATTAGGTTAAAGAGAAAAAAAAAACTCATATCATCATATATTTTGATGGAACAAAGAAATATTTCTTTGACATTATTTTTCTTGAATTTTGTTAAATTTTGAATTTTTTTTGTAAAGTATTATTATATTCTTAGTCATTGTTTAAAATTATATTTTTCATAACGTATATAAATTGTTGTAAATAACGTAAAAGAAAAAAAAGATATAGGTACTAAAATTATTTATAAGAAATTCTGCACGAGATCACCTACTCGGTAATAGGAAGGTTATGTTATTATTATGTTAGACGCTAAAAATGTGCTAATCCAAATGAGACCGGAAAATCTAAAGTATAAAAAAAATATCCCGCACAAGAATTAAACCAACGACCCTCCTACGAAACGAATCACACACTTCTAACTCCATCTTAAATTTATTTTTTTAGCTTCACGGTATATCTCCTATACAGCAGGGTATGCCTCTAATGCTACTTTTCACCCAATATCCAAGACATTACATGTTGATTGATGAAATTCTATAAGTAATGTCTTGTCTACATAGCGAAGAAATGAAAGTATTTCACTCTCCCAAATGGGAATTGAATCTACAACCATCGCATTTACAGTTACACTCCGTACCGCTGAGCCACAATATATACAAGGTAATTTGACATACATATTCTATGTCACGCACGAATTTCTTCAAATAACCGACTTCACTATAATGATATTCTGGTAGCATCCGCAAAAATGCTGAAACTAAACACGATAATAATTCACCTACAGAACTGTCAACTTTTTTCAAGAACAAGGTAAACACATTAGAAGTTGAGGTGAAGTTTGTTTCACTGTTTCTGTATGCTGAACGCTGATACAGGATATGGAGAAGGATATTTGCAAAATATAAAGTGGGAGTTTATGTGTAATATATGTCAATTAGTTCCCCATTTTTCGTGTTGAATTTGTGACGAATGTTTGTCTAATAAAATTAGTATAGATATGAAAGTAGCTTAGGATCCATTATGAATCAATTAGTAAATAATATAAGCTTATAAAAAATGTACCTAATGTAATAAATCATTGCACTGAATGACTTCTTGATATCGCAAGTAATAAACAAAAAAGAAACATGCAAAAAAGTTTAGTAAAAACTCAACTACTATAAAGAATAATACTATACTCGTAATAATAAGATTAATAATCCTGACTGCTTAAAACTATTGTACTGAAAAATGTATTAAAAACAGTTATACGTATTATGGTGTTTAATTAAAAAAAGGTTAATTCGATCGATATAGCTGAAAAAAGAATTAAAAAAAGGAGAAAGAATAAAAAAGATTTATACATTGAACAAGGTGGGCCCCAAGGCAGCATCCCGGACCAATTCTTTTTCTAATATACATGAATGATTTATGTAACTTAAATTTCCAAAATGGTACAATTTTTTCGTATGCAGATGGCACTGTCCTTTTATTCTCCTCGAGTACTTGGGAGGAAACTTATCGTTTAGCTCAAATATAATAATGAAACTTATAGTATAACTTACGTAGATAATAATTTAACGAAATATAAAGTAGAAAGTGTTAATTCTGTCCGTCATCTTGGCGTAACAATAGATAGCGACCTCAGTTTTAAGAAACATATTTTAGATCTTATTTAGAAAACGTATAAAAATTTTGAACGCAGCGGGACTCGAACCCGCGCCTCCTGGAAACCCTGGAAACCCTGGTCGGTTTCCAAGAGGCGCGGGTTCGAGTCCCGCTGCGTTCAAATTTTTATACGTTTTCTAAATAAGTATTTTTCTTTCCTAAGTGTGGAATAACACTTTAAAAAATGTTTAAAAATATTTTAGATCTCTTTAGTCGTATGCGCAAACATATGTTTATCTTTAAGCAATTACGTCAATCTTCTACTTCCGACATTATTAAAACAGTTTATAAGGCGCTGTGCGAGTCCATACTTAATTATAGTATCACCACCTGGGGAGGTGCTTTTAAAATTGACTTATTGTTTATCGAAAGATCGCAGAGAGCTCTGCTCAAAGTCTGCTATTACAAGCCTCGTTTATATCCTACAACTAAAATATATAAACTTAGCCAAGTTTTAACGGTAAGACAGCTCTTTTTTTTACCCATTACAAGTAAACATCATTCTCTTACTATTTTTATACCCGAGGTACTAAACAAAACAACATTAAACAAAACTTTTTTCAGTCATAGGTTTTTTGTCTTCCTAGGACCATATATATAATCATCTTAAAAAGTAACTTTCTTTGTATAAATTAAATAAGAATACCTTAAAAATTATTGTTACTAATTGGTAACTTAAACAATCTTATACTAGTATTAAAAAAAAAATTTGAAAATCCCAAGGTAACGTAAGGAACAGTAAAAGTAACACACACACACACACACGCACACGCACACGCACACGCACACGCACTCTTACATTTGAATTATTTTATTTTATGTTTCTTTTAGAAAAACCTGTCGTGTTGTGATTTTCGAAAAACCCTTAAACTAGTAATAAGTCTCAAGCTTATCCTGCCATATTGTGATGATATGTAGCCTTGTCTATTTAAATTGATGCTGAGTTGGAGAACTGTAACACGGGTTTCGTACCTATCACAGGCACCAGCAACCCACAACATGTTAATGTTCAAACGGCTTCACTTATTTTACTTACTTTCTTAATGTTGTGGGTGAAATTAAGCTCTTTTATTATTATATTATTTTATTTATTCCTTATATTTGTTCCTTTACGTATACAATTAAAAAAAATATACAGCCTATGTTACAATTACAATTCAGACTAATTAAACAACATCTCATAGCTTATCAAAAAACGTCTAGCCGTTTTCACCGTAGGACGTGCCGTAGAAATAGATAAAAATACATACATACGCACAGAAAGCTTACTCTTCTTTCAAGGTGGATAAAAATACATTTATTAAAATATTTTTAAAATATTTTTCTTTGACACTGAATATATGAAATGAAACTACGGAAGCATCTGATTCTATTTAAAATGGACATTCTTCTTCTTCTTTATTTTTATATAGAACTGTCTCTTGAAATCTTTTGAGTATACGCTGGCTCGTTAGGTTAAAATGTTTCTACTCCTTTTAAAAGTCAAAGGTCTTATTTTCAAAGCACTCTTCCTGCACTTTTAAAGTGGCCTTCGTATTTAAGATATGGTTGAAAATAGTTTGTGTTGAGTGATTTTAGAATGACGGTACTTTCTTAATGTGTAATTTTTTAGCTCTATATATTTCATACTTACATGTATGTATTTAAACTTAGGGATACAATTTTTTTATCTTCAGTATGTAATATAATATTATTTCTCGTATTGAGCACTGATAAAAATATAAGTGCTTTGAGAAGTGTCAGGGAGTACTAAGAAAGTGCTTTCAAAAAATTCTATAATAACAAGGACGGAGAAAAGTAGAGAACGGAACTATCTGATGGGTACGGAGATAATTTAGATTAAACAAACACTAACTTTCCTTAACAAAAGTGAAAATTGCACTTAAATCTGTAAAGCTGATTGTGAGATTAGCGTGAATAAATACACAGACAAACTAATTTCAAGGCAATTTTAAAAAACATTGTTTTGGTTTTATTACATTGATAATATTTTTTTTCATATACATATATATTCTATATACAGACAGCGACCAGTTTCAATGTTATTATATGTATAGATTACTAGAGAAAGTAAATGAAAATAATTTATTCTCTCAAATAAGTTACGAACCTACAGCTGTCGCACTTACAGTCAGATGTAATGCAGCTGCGCTCATTATGATGCTGCTTGCGCCGATGGCCTTATATTAAACTTTAGGAATTGTATAATTAATCTTTCTATATAGTGATCTCATAATGTTAAAAATGTTTCAGTTAATTTTATAATTTTTACGTTAGATTACTACTAGGGGAAATATATTATTTCCATTACCCCACTCCCCCAAACCCGACTTTGAGTTCCACCGCTTATCATGCAATATCTGGAAATCGAGTGGAAAGCAGAAAACGGAAAGTCTCGACACTAGACTGTCTTTGCCTAATCTATCTAAAAATATATTATGTTCAAATTGTCCTTTCTATGTATTGTCCAAGTTTTATTTATTATGACGCTAAGTTGGTACGTTTCTACCTTTATCATTATTTTTACACAAACTATACGTGACATACGAATAAGAAATTTATCAGAATAAAAAATAACGTACGATATGAGAATAGCATCACTTACACTTGGGATTTCAAAGAACTACTTGCAACTATTGTAAGACTTTACATAACGCGTTTAAAAGTTTTTTCTGATGATGTATTTAAATGTTGTCGGTTTATATAATATTACAATCATTTACCCACAGGTGTCAAAAAAAAATTTTTTTCAAGAGAATGTATGTATGTATGTTCAATCCTTTGGAATCCCCTATAGCCCAAATATTTTGGCATATGTGGTGTCGTTGACTATGTAAAAAATGTGGTAATATACAAATCTGCTTGTTTTTTTACTAAAGCAATGTTAACATCAAATGAAAAATAATTTCAATAATACAATAAAGTCTGAAATAAAATTTTAATTATAAATATCCGATTGCTTTTTGTTTCAAACCTTACCGCAAATTATACCACTTACTTTGTTGTATCCGTTTTATATTTTGATTAATAAATTAATATTATATTATCCACTTTAGTTACATCTTGACAGTGAAGTGGGCAAAAACAAAGTTATATTTGTTCAATTAAACTTGTACAAGCACTATAAAGTGATCGTTGAGTTCCTCGTTCACTCGTCTCAACAGGTACCTACTACTTTTTGAAACTGTCAATGCTTTGAATTTTTGTCTATTTTATAATAAAAAATATTTCTATTTTGTTGTATGTTGATACGCTTTCTATACTTGAGGGCACAGTGGGACTGTGTCTGGATGTAAACGTGATAGTTGTGGGTTCATTCCGTATATAGAGGAACAAACTTTTTTCATTTTTCCGTCTTAGTAAGAAAAACGCAGTGAATTCGTGAAGCGCAGTGAGTACGAGCAGTACTTAATTTTATCAAAGAGAACGCCATAAGAACGCTATAAGAACACTACATTGGTGTCCCGACGTGATCTAACAGTGAACTTTAATTTTGAACATTTGTATGTGGATAATAAGTAAATTATTTTAATTGTGGTGTTATATGAACTTTAGAATTTTATAACGTGAGAACGTACCGACTCCCTCAACGACACGTGGAGGTTAAAAGAATACGACACAGCATTTTTTTATAATGATGACAGCTACGGGAGAAGAAAAATATGGAGAGATGGCACAAATTACAGTGGTGTCAAGAATTCCCCAATTTTGGTCCGACCAACCTCGATTATGGTTTGTCCAAATGGATGCGGCAAAAGCACCTCAGAAACTGTCGGACGAAGCCAAATATAATTTACTTATTTTTAAACATTTTTAAAGTGTTATTCCACACTTAGAAAAGAAAAATACTTATTTTTAGAAAACATATAAAAATTTGAACGTAGCGGGACTCGAACCCGCGCCTCCTGGAAACCGACCAGGCGCTCTGACCACTAAGCCATACGTTCTATACAAGCTACGTCGAAATTTTTATACGCTTGTTACAACTTATTTATGTTGTTAGTATCTCTGTAGGGAGATTTTTACAAATGTCCGCTACCCAAAGATAATTACTTAGAATTATCGTTTTGGCAAGAGAGAATACTAATTTAAATATTTTTAAACATTTTTAAAGTGTTATTCTACACTTAGGAAAGAAAAATACTTATTTTTAGAAAACATATAAAAAAAAACATATAAAAAACAATAGATACCTGGTCGGTTTCCAGGAGGCGCGGGTTCGAGTCCCGCTACGTTCAATTTTTTATATGTTTTCTAAAAATAAGTATAATTTAGTTATCACGTCGGGGTCACCAATGTAGTGTTCTAAATTATTTAGTGGATATATGATAAAATAACTTTAATATTTATCGGTATTTATTTATAATAACGACTACCTAATACAAGCATTCAATACCAACTGAGTTAGCCGGGCGTGGACGTAGAATAAAATGTTGAATCAACTAATATGTGTCCCTCCGTCGACATGTATTAAAACACACATTTATTTTTTCTGATGAAAATAATTAATAAAAAAATTTTTTTTGCTTCACGCTTTATCAGAATTTCCCAGCAGGTTAGGCAGAGGGAATCTGAGAACTTACTGCTAAGACACTTAGTTCTCATTAGGAAACTTCCGTCTCCCACTTTCCGCCGGATTCTTGAGGTATTGCATGTTGAGTGGCGGAACTCAACGCCACGCTTTGTTTGATTACCAGAGCGAGGTAATAAAAATATTAAATATTTATTTTCACAGCGTGGGAATTTAACACATAACCGTCGCATTTACTATACATGTGCAATTGCACCATGACGGCCTTAATAATCAAATTAAATAATTTTTAAATTAAATAAAATTAATACAAAAACATCAATAAACAAAATTACAAATACTCTTGTTCTTTACTTTGCAATTTAAACAAACGTTCATTTAAATATAAGAAACAAAATAATTTCCAAACAAAAAAAAATATCATTCTAAACGGGCTGTTCTACAGCGTCAGCATTCGCCAGGACCATGAATAAAACATGCTCATTGCGAATTCAAAAAACCGATCTAATTCCTTCTTATCCTTACCTGCAACTAGTGTGACTATAGATCACATAAAATTGTGGATTTTAACCATAGAAAGTAAACTAGGAACCTAAAATTGATCTACATATAATAATTGTATTAACAAAAAACTTGGCAATTATACGTAGCTTAGGTGACAGTACAATAATAGGGTATCATCGAGCTGATCTAATGGAACCGGGATCTGAACAGAAGAACTCTTCAGATTTGAGACTAGTTAACCAATCGAATAAAATTAATTTATTACCTCTAAATAAATTAAGTGATATATCACATTCATCTTTATATTCTGGCTAAGAAGATGTATTTAATGTTAAATATCGCAATTTTGGAACTATAAATTAATATTGTATTTTTTTTTCTATATTAAAAGTGGGTAAAAATAATTGAAAAGCGTCATAACTTTTCAAACACTGTTATCATATCCTCCAGAAAAAATATTTTTAGGCAACCTTCCTTTATTTTCGATGTTTAACCAGAAAACTAGACACTGACAGATAGTACGCATACAAAACAATAAAATTTATAAACATTAATTTTAAAGTCATAATGAAGAAATTAATATTAGAAAAAGAAATTATTTACAAAAAAATTTTTTTTCCTTATCCTTATCGCGAAAAAAATCATGGCTACCAAATTCTCAAGACGCAATATTATGTCTTCAAGTGTAATTTTTTTGCAAAACGCTTTCGATTCTTTGATAAAACTTTAAGAGAAAATTCCGTAATGATGAGAAAATAGAAATTCAACGTTATGTTCCAAAGCAACAATGGTATATAAATTATTTGTTGACGTCATTTTGGTGTAGCGACACAGTGCCTGTAAACTCGACGTTTTTGGGTGTAATTCTCACTTGGGGGAATTAATTGTTTATATTTCCTAATTTTCCTTTGGTAAAAAGATAATCAAACAAACAAGCAATGTCTATAAAACCGTACAGTGCATGAGGAACGCAGTGTATTAACATAAGGTTCCCTTTGCCTACCCTGCTACAGCGGGACACAGAGTGAAGCTAAAATAACACTTGTATATTTACAAGTGTTTTATCATATATTAACCAAGATAAGATGACGATCTCAAAAAAATACATACATGTATATATCTCCTAAATAAAATACGCCCTCAGAAAGAGGTTAAAAAGATTCCATCAACGACCCTCACGATATTAAGATATAGGTACCTAAATTTCATAAATCTATTGACAAACAAAATTCAATCTTTATAACCACAACATAAGACCCAAAATTGAACACCACCCGCAACCTAATTACGTGTAATGAAATGGAATTTTAAACCGACTGGAGATGAATAAGGTGGATTAAAGACGCTCATTATCACTCGAGATAACGCAGATGAGATTTCGTCAATTAACGGATTAGGGTTAACGCATTGTTCATATACTAGCGACGAAACGCGGCTTCACTCGCTTAAAGTTATTATTATCTTTATATAGTACTATTACCTTTATATAAATTGTAGCTGCCGTACTATTATCATATACATATAAGCTATATTATCATAAAGTTTTATCTAAATCTGTTTAGAAGTTTTTACGTGAAAATGGAACAAACAAACAAACTTGACTGCACTTTTATTATATTAGTAGTAGGAGTAGCTTTTACTATATCTACGGCTTCATCCCCGTGGTCAAATAGAAATGTTTATGATGCATTCTAATAACACATTCTAAGTGCCTGAAATATCTTTGATCTTAGGTATAGTTGGTTACATTGAAACTGTTACGACCCCTCTTAGACTACTCAACAAAAAAAAACAATTCAAATCAGAAGTTTCTGAGATTATAGCGTTCCAACAAACAAACTTTTCAGCTTTACAATATTATAAGTGTAGATTCGCTTATTTTATAGGTACACATTCAAAGAGGATTGATTCTCTAAATGGCTATAAATATTAACGACTTTGTACAATCAGTTTATCTTATTTTATCTTGAAGTCATTGTAGTATAGTGGTATAATATTTGATTGTTAATGCGATGCGATATGTTTGATTTTAATCTTAGGAAATATTTGATTTTAATCATTTCTCCGTAGTGGGAAACGTAACGTTAGAATCCGTCACTCTATATAGGTACATCTCTAAAATGAACAGCAAGTTTTGTTACTAAGTTAAAATCAAATTAAATCAGCTTCACGTTGTATCCCGCACACAGCAGGATAGGCAGAGAGAACCTAGTGTTAGGACATCCTGTTCCCCAACTTCAACCTAATTCT
Source organism: Heliconius telesiphe telesiphe (assembly GCA_018249795.1). Lineage (NCBI taxonomy): Eukaryota > Metazoa > Arthropoda > Insecta > Lepidoptera > Nymphalidae > Heliconius > Heliconius telesiphe. The sequence continues at coordinate 21,311 of DWLH01000327.1, forward strand.
GGTGGCATTGCATGTTGAGTGGCGAAACTCAACGCCGCTCTTTGCCTCGACACCAATGTGTTCGTGTCCATGTAGGCCTCTTTCTGGGCTCGCGAGAGCTCCCTCCCTCCACCTTCCGCATCCAGTCGAAGCCTTTTTTTGATTCAACAACCTTTTTTAGATTTATTTAAAAACCGGTAGTGTATTTAATTTTTGCGAATAGACCTGACCTGCAAAATAAAACTAAAATTAGAACGAAAAACATCACATACTTAAATAACACTCTCCCAATTAATAAGAACCCCAAAGAGAACTAAAGAGTAGCACAGAGGATAAGTTATTGGACCCATCATATTCGTTGCGTAGCGGCATAGTGTCTTACTTTAAGCGCGACGGTCGTTAGTCAAACTTCCACATGGAATGAAATATTTTATTTCCTCTATATATCATAAAAATGCGCGGAGTAGTGTTCAGCCACTCAATACTCAATGTCTCGAAAATTGGGCAGAAATTGTAGAATAGAGTGTCTTAAGACTGTGTTCCTTTTGGCTATCCTGCTATAAGTGGGATACAGCGAGAGGCTAAAAAAATCAACATTATTCTAACAAAAAATCAATTATATCTCTTAGTAAACCTATAAAATATATTTTTACTTTAGACTAATTTTCTGTATCTGAAAACAAAAAGTTTTCAAACAAAATTTTTCGAATCCGACAACCACTTATAACCTTGACCAAGCTTGAAGCTTCTAGAAAGGATACTTAAATTTTAGTATTCTTATCTACTATTGTTTAGAACTGAGAACTTACTTGGTAGCATTTAGACTTTACTATTTGTTTTCCTCACTTTATATGTATACGCCAATATGTAGGGCTCTACAGAAAGTACCAGACTCACTTCATTATTTAATTATTATATATTAACAGAATAGGGTTATAGTACAAAAAGACAACGACATAAATGTAATGAATTTAAAGTTTTATACCACACTTGAAAAGAAAAATACTTATAGTAAGTAGTAAACGTAAAAAGAGACTTCAGTAGAGATGGCAGAAACGAGATGGATGTGAAAAGACGTATTGCTGCCGGTAACAGCGTTAACGGAGCCTTAGCTGCATTGATGAGACGGCGACACGTCAGCACAGCTGCGCGTTTGACCGTACACAATGCAGTTTTGGTACCAACGCTGTTATACAGCAGCGAAACGTGGGTATTACAGAAGAAGAATGAAAGAAAGATGAATGCCGTGGAGATGCGATATCTTTGTAGGATATGCGGAGTCAGCTTAGCTGATCGAAGTAAAGAGATACACAGAATGGCAGGTACTAGCGAGAATGTTACGGTGAGAATGGAGAAGAACGTGCTCAGCTGGTTTAGGCACGCCGAACGAATGAGTGATAAAAGAATGGTAAAAAAGATTTACCCCGCTAGGGATAAAGCGTGAAGTTAAGTTTTAAGTTAAATTTTACATATCACTACACTGATCTTCTTCTATTATTATTAAAGAACACAGACCCAACTTTGGTGTAATCGTTGCGGGCTCAAATCACTGACGTAAAAAATGTTTGCATCTAAAATTGAAAATATTTTTTTAACTGAGTGGCGCAACTTGTCGCTGATTTATTGCCTCGTATGAGCATCGAACGTCGGACTTTCAATCAGGAGCAGCACCATTACGCCACGTATACCTCTATAAAACAATTTTATTTTAATAAATAATACAGAGCAAAATTCTTTAATATCAACTACAAAAAAGAAAATCATACGGTTAGTTAAACTCGACAAGAGCGTTGCTTGCGATAAAACATCACGTATTGAAATAAATTATTAATACATCCTCAACTAACGACCACAACTGGCTTTTCCCATTTGGATATACTTTTTAGCGTTAAGACCGACTATTGTA
>DWLH01000328.1:0-23182 GCA_018249795.1 Heliconius telesiphe telesiphe
TTGAATTCTGCCACTCAACACGCAATGCCTCCAAAATTCGGCAGAAAGTGGGGAACGGAGTGTCTTAACACTAGGTTCCCTCTGCCTACCCTGCTGTGTGCGGGATACAGCGTGAAGCTAATAATAAATATAACACATAAGAATTTAAATCTATAAAGTAAAAAACAATTTGAAGACAAATAAAATTCTTGAATAAGGATTCTAAATATGTATTTTTAGTAAAGAAAGTCCCAATATTATTAAAGTTAGTTTTGTTGATAGTTACAAGTTGCACAGCCTCCACTGCATGGTAGGCAAGTACCCGTCGCGCAGGTTTTTCAGAGAAGAATGTCGATTCGTTAGCCGGTATTGGCCGCGCAGACTAAAATAATTTGCGGCTTTGCTCTTTCAATTCAAGTATTCTTTAAGAAAAAGTTTTACAGTGGTTTTCGATATGTTTTTTATTTACACATGTATGTTTAAATAATAAAAAAAAATGTTTTTAAGGTTGTTCAAGTGATGGATCGTATAATAATCTAAAGGGTTTTAATGTACGTGTTATTTGTTATTTCTTTATCATTTTCATTATTTTTCATACAATCTGACATATCGTCCCATTAAGGTGCAGATGTTTCCTACAATTACTTATAAGCCTATTAATAGCCTAGAGTCTAAAATTGTTATTTTTAATTGTACAGGGATCATAGAAGATCACTTATTTTTTCTTTATGCTTTTTCCCGTTTATAACGGTGTAGGCAGAGAGAACCTAGAGAATATTCTGGTCTTCGTTTTCTATCCGAATGCGAGACATTACATGTGAAGTGACGAAACCCAACGGTGCACTTTTTCTTAGTAAAGCGCGGAAATTAAAATACATAAATCTAAACTTTAAACCCAAATTATAGAAGACCGGCCAGTTCTTGAAAGTTTAGCAGAACCCTTAATTATTGTGACCGTTCTGTTCTTTCCAAGCATATTTCTTAAGTAGAAATTATATTTATAAGAGTTCACTATTTTGTAACAGGCAAGTAGTTGTTGAAAAGTATCAAGAACTTAACTTATTCTGTTTTCTATAACGATATATGTGTGTAACCACTTTCTTTATTATATAAAATTACTTGTTTACATAAAATTATGGCTTAAGCTGGAAACTTACATTTTACTTCATGTATGTTACGTTTATAATAAACATTTTTACCGCGAAATATGCATTTTGCTAGGAGAGGAAGTGAATATAAAACTTTATTTAGACTTTAAATTGTAACAAGTCATGAAAAATTGCGGGAACGGGAAAATACGACATTTTTTTTTTCAGTTTACGTCCTTAAATCGATGCCAACAAAGTTCCGGGTGACGCGATCAACTAGTCTATTTATTTAAACATACTTTTATAAAGTAGAATACCAAATTGCGTATGAAACTACTGTTTTCAAGTTTCAAAATATTATAAAAGTCTTGTCTTGTCTTGTGTTTGTTTGTGGAATAAATTGAATTAAATTGAAATATGCGCATACAAACTATATATATTATTTTATAACTGAAATATAAACTCTGGTGATCCGTTCAGTTATTAAGAAAACACAACTATCGCATTCAGTCAAGTCTAATGAAAATACTTATTGACATGACGAATTCTCGATTATTACTAAATCCCACCCCATCAAAAGACATGCTTCAGTTTTCCATTAAAACTGCCATTCTATATGACTTTAATTACGAAATTTCAGACAATGCTTGCAGCTTGTGTTAAATTGTATAGTACTTAAGTGAAATATGAAGTATGAGATTGCTATAAAATGTAAGATCAAAGGAGCGAATCATTTCCTTTAAATGATACTTTTCATTTCGATTGCAGTCATTTTAGCAATTGGAATAGTTTTTTATACGCCTTTCATATAATACAATTATCATGACCTTACAATAAATGAAAAGCTTTACTTCTATTGTTATATCAATTTTGCTATGTATGAAGCGAATTACAATTGAAACTTGCGTAATTTGCGATACCACTTTTATAAGACGCATAACTAGCCTTAGATCTGGTCCATACAAGCTAACGATATAAGCTATTTATAATCCTATCGTGTATGTATCTATCCTTAACATTTCTTTCCATTGACTTTTACATTACGTTCCCATAGTCGGTAATGATGACCTCTTAGAAAACCATGGTCTCAGTAATCTTGATTGATTAATGTTTCTATTTATTCTGTCTAGTATTGTTCGCTTCTCACGTGTCCGTTTAAATACGCGTGCTTAAACCATACTCAAAAGATGGCTTTGATGATATCGTGATATATATGTATAACATTTGCTGATTCATAATTTCCGTGGATTGTATTGAGAAATTATGTTTTTTCATTGCTTTTTTAATTTTTTTATTTATATTTCCCGTTAAAAATCCTAAGCTACTGAAACATCTCTCCGCTTTTTTTTTTAAACTTTTTATTTCCGCTTTGTAAATCAAGTGTAAGAACCACGTAAATTAGGAATGCTTATTACTTTGCCCAAGAATATTTAAAGAATAAAAATTGTGGAGTTAAGATTACTTCAATTTTATGCAGGGCGGCTGTGTTAACTAATAAATTTGTAACCTGCATATTTAAGGACTGCTCTTCCCAGCTAACCTGCCCTCAGAGCCAGTGGTAGCTTAATGTTTATTGGACTCAAAACTACTTGCGAAAATCTATTTGACTAAGGAGTAATTTGATTTGGAGTAAACTGATATTTACCTCGTCCTTAATTTGTATTATTTTGTACTACATGCCGTACGATTGTATCGTCTAGACTCTTTAACTAAAGTAGGTTCTCCTACAAGTCTTATCATCATACTTTATCGACATAATATGTTCACTTATCGAAATATATTACCTAATTATCTAAATAATATCTTATACTTGTATTTTATCTAAATATGAATTCTATTGATTTTGTTATAGCGAAATATAATATTTAATATTTTTATAAATATTTCATCTTATTTGTATACAATTTTTATTATATTTTTTATGAAGGACGACGTTCGATGATCAAATTTTTTTAATCATAACTACATTAAAACCATTATTTAATGTTTTTTATGAATACGAGTTGACTCGTATATCGAATCAATTATTACTCAGACAACAAGAACTATTCCAGTCAATCTAAACAAATTCAATTCAATTGTAAACAAATTCTTCTAATTGTAAAGGGAACCCACAACCTTGGACCGAACAGTCGCTTCACTAAACACAGTTGGTCTAACAGGCCAATCAACTTATTAGCACTTCCGCCTTCAGTACAAAATGTTCAATGTCGAGGTCCCTGCAAAACTTCGGCTCGTCACGGACGTCGTTTGTATGCAAACTACTGTCAAGCGAGTACCTACCCACATTACATACTTGATTATCCCTACAATATGTCGTATGGAATTAATTAAATTTTCCTTATATTAATACAAATGTATTTAATTTTAATATATTTCATTTTAATGCATTTTGAAGTTAATTCTTTAAAATTAAAAAGCTTGGAAGTAAGAATTTACGAAATGACTGATTCGATGTTACAATTTTTTTGTATGTATTAAATTGGCATGTTTTTTTTCCTAAATATGTAAATACACATTCAATACAATACAAAAATCAATAACTCAAAAGGCATATAGTTATGCAAATCTCGTTCATTTAGAAACGCAAGATTACCGGCAAAAGAACAACTTCGAACATTTCAAAAGCCGACGTTCAAAGAATCGTAATTTACAGAATGCTCGGTCGTCGAGAAGAAATCTTGAATTCTTGCTAAAGCAATGAAAATTCATAGTGGTTGGTCCTATTTCTTTTGATTTTGTTCTTGACCTGTCCTACTTTTTTTTTTTTTATGTATTCTGAATGTAAAATAGTTTATTAATAGTCAATCTCATTGACTATTAATTGTTTTTAACTAGCTTCTTTAGGGTTTAGCAAGATAACAATGCTGCATTTTTATTTTACGCTCGTACTTAAATTTATGTTTCAAAATCTCGTTTCATCAAAATATACATATAAATTTTGATAAAATCAAAATTTTATATAACTTTTTTTTTTACCTCATATAACATTTTTTTTTTTGACAAATCACACACTTCTTTTATATTTATATGCTTATATTGCACGCTTTAATATATAATAGTTAACAATTAGTCGTGAAATGTAAAGTGGATCGCGGTGAAAAGTGCTAACCGTCCACTTTACAGTACATTCTCTGTTTAAATGATGTGCACGCGATCATATTTTGTTGAGTTTTTTTTTGTAGAGAATCTAAGTAATTGCATTGATTATTGTCTGTTCGACATTGAGGAATAATTTCACTTACATATATTTACATGATTTTAATTATTAAAATTTAATTATTAATCGTTAATTAACTGTACCTACCTACTTTGTAGAATAAATTATCGTAAAAGCGTTTAAGCGTTCGTTTTCCAATAATAATTTTTACATTTATATTTATATTTTTTTTATAAAATTTAATTACTCATGCTTCACGCTGTATCACGCATAAAGAAGGGTAGCAGAGGGAACTTAATAATAATAAGACTCTTCATCCCCCAACTTTCTGCCCAATTGTCTAGACATTACTTGTTGAGTAGCGGGACTCAACGCCGCAATTCTTTACAGCTAACGTAACGTAACTTTTAAAAAATGTAACCGAAACTAGGTATGTTAATTAGCCACCACACAACAAAGCGGTACGTACGTTTGTTTACTTTTCACGTTTTCACGTTGAACAACATGTGCGACGTAATATGTATTCGCTACCTGCGGCCCTGGACACGCGCCCGGCTGGCCGTATCAATTATTTATCCATAATCCCGTCTGCTCAAGGCACCGTGACTGTAATGCGTGTGTTAATTAATTTATTTGCTGTTGTTGTGTACGGTACGGTACACCGCAGTCAGAGTGGGTAGTATGTAGTACATAGTATTGTAGTAGTAGTAGAATATATAAGTAAATTTTCAATTTCAGAATTTACTTAGGTGTAGGCTTAGGGATAGTAGGATCATGTAATCTTAACAGCTTCACACTTTTCCCCGCATAGCAGGCTAGGCATGACGGAACCTAGACTTTACTGTTTTGACACCGTCCGTCTGTTCACCATTTTCCGTTTAATTTTCGAGACTGTGTGTGGCGGCACTCAACGCCGTCTTTTGTCTGCCATGGCAAGGAAATAATATATAAATTTTCCTACTTTATTTTGTCAATCCTTTTACAAGCCTTTTGTAACTACCGACATTACCAGTTGTTAATTAAAAAAGTTTTTTGACACTGCTCTGTACGTTTAATAAAAATAAAAAAATGATTATATTATATTATGATTTTAAATGGTGCTTGTTTGACTGTATGTACAGACACATCCTCAGATTTAATGAACTGTTTTGAATAAAATATTAAATAATTAGTGAAGTTATAGTTATTTAGTTTAACATTCTTGGCAGCTCCAAACTGATTTAAAGTACAATATGCTCATATCTTTTGCCAAATAATAAATTATATATACTCGTCCAATATGTACGAGTCTCGTATGTAGTCCAAACGTACCGTCAACGTAAATATTTCTGTGCGCTATGATTTAGCTTACAAAACAAATGGCAGGCTGAGAAGACAAGAGATGTTAGATTAGATATTTCATTATTTTTAAACATTTTTTAAAATGTTATTCCACACTTAGGCAAGAAAAATTTATAAAATTATTAAGAAAAATTTATAAAAGTTTGAACGTAGCGGGATTTAAACCCGCGCCTCTATAGAAACCTTCCTTCCTCCTTGGACGACTTCCTAAGAGGAACCAAACCCACAACTTGTCGCGCTTACAGTCGCACACCCCTGCGCCACGACTGGCCTCAAATGTAATTTAATTCCTACATATTTCAACTATTTATATTTCTAAAATTGTAACTAAACAAATAAGAAGCCATTGAACGCCGTATACACATACTAGTACATACGTGCATGTCTATATAAATAAAACAGTAACATCACATAGAGTAGGTATGGTGCGGCCTCGAACGACCCGCCTGTAACTAATCGCCGCCTCAATGGAATCTGTACCGCACACAGCCTTGCCTATAATATGTTTTTAAGCATTCGTTGCAAAAACGTGTCATATATTTTACCTATTTTACATACCTACCTGTAGGTATTTTTAATCTTAATTGATTTCAATTGTCGTTTTGTTTCTTTTTTTTTTTTAATTAGAAAAGATTACTTTTGTAATTTATAGTTACTAGTTGTTTGTTTTTAGAATTGAATATAGACATTGTTTTTAACATATAATTGCGTAAAATTTGTCAAGAATCAGATCTATTATCTAAAAGAATTGATATTGCAATTTTTTTTCTCTCATTCATATAATATATTATATCTAACTTAAAATTGAAGTGGGCAACACTTAAGTTTGGAAAACATTTTTTTGTTGTTCCATTATTCACAATTTGACCGGACGTCGATAGCTTTTATGTGCCGTCCATAATAAATGTCTAATGTTACATTATTTTAAGCCCGAAAAGTTACAAAAGGTTTTCAAAGAAAAAGGTTTAATAATATAAACATGTCAATGGAAACGTCAATACTTCATTGGCAAAAATTGAAAAATGGATTGAGGACACAATATTTTCTAAAACATTAAAGAAGTTCTATAAGTCTTGTAAAATATTATTAAGCAGAAGTGTTTGTTTGGTTGAGCGCGCTGATCTCGGGCTACTCTTTTAAATAGGCAAATTCTTTTAGAGTTCTATAGTCCATTTATTGATGAAAGCTACAGCCAACATATTGTAACAGTTTCTATGTAATGCACTATACTTGTGATTAGCGTCACCTCGAACACTACAAATATATTAATTATGTGGCATACACAAGTCCTGATTATTTTCATTTGATAGAAACCCAATGGCACTCAAAGTTGCAGGTTAAAAACCTAGTAAAAGAAATAAACAATTGAAGTAATGACAATTAGATTTTCCAGCTCTGTGATAAAAGATTAACGTATGATTGTGAAGGCTCTGTTTACTACTTTATAAGCAAAACATGCAAGGCGGAAACTGTAGGACATGGTTGTAAACACATTTTATGATACGTTGAAATTATATGGAAAATGCAAAATGACTCGGTGTAAAAGTTCTATAAGGAATATTAATAGCGCACCAACGTTTATTAAGTACCTTTATAAAGAAAATTATGTTTAGTTTCTTCTTGGTTTGTTGTTTGTAAGTTGATCGTATTTTCCATGTAAAAACAATAATTATACTACCTACTGTTGGAAGTTATCTTGAAATATGTATTTACAAATTCTTAAATGTTGTATGACTAGTTTATTAATAAAAAAAAATTATATAATAAAACATATTTAACATCATTGAAATTTTGTCGCAACCTCATTAGATATATTCCAAATAAGTATAGGTAAACCAATGGTGTATAAAGACAATACATACAAACGTCCTTTGCTCCTCGCCCACATAACGACTTATTGTTATATAAAACCATTTTTTTTTGTAGCAGTTTCCGAACCGACATCAGCCATGTGATCGTAGCCTTCAACGCACCACCGCACCCAACCAGCAATCATCGAATCGATTCGCTTCGTTAATCCACGGTGTTCACGTTTAGCTATTTTAAATTATTTTGACAAAAACAAACAATAATAAAATTAACGATTGTTTCCGTTGTAACTTTTTGCTTAGTAGTAGAGAGAGCTGAGTCACTGGCTACTATACTATACTATACTTTTTTTTTATAAAAGGTTACACACGTTTTATACGATTTGAACCTGCGCCTGTTGGCAATCGTCCAAGCGCTCTGACCACTCAAACATACGTTCTATGATGATACGAGTATATAGTAGATATATTAATTTTCTATTAAAATATAGTTTTTCTTACCTAGGCCTAGAATAATATATATGTACCTACATTAAGAATGTTAAAAATATTTCTATTAAAATATATAATGTAAATTGCACATATCACTTTCCTTTCTCTCATATTAAAAGATTTGTTTAAACAAATACCTCACTCGGCCCACACCACACCACAACCATTTCAATATAAACTTGTCGCAGTCGCGGCGTATTTTCGTATTTCACACCGGACGGCGTCGGTGTGAATGACTTGTTCATAAAAAACGTAAACAAATGGTTACTTCACTATGGGCCGGCTATTACCGAGTGACCGTCAACCTTGTCATAGTTTGGCAAACGTTTGCTAGTGATGACTTCTTTAGTTGGTTTTTTTTTTTTTTGTACGATTTATTTGTTATTTGTAGTTTTTTTTTTTTGGATTTTTTTAGTGTTTTGTAGTAGTTTTGTAGTGGCTGCTAAACGAGATAGTTCTTAGTTGTGGGTTTGTTTTTTTTTTGTAAGGTATAATAATGATTTTCAAACAAATGTCAAAATGCCTCAAAATTCTGCCTACGTATCCTGTTATGTGCGGGATACAGCGTGAAGTTGAAAAAACCCGATGTTTGGAATAAACTAAAAAGAAATAACTTTTCTAATTGTTTCCACTTTTTCAGTAGTTTGACTATTGACTATGACTTTCACTATCAATCAATTTGTATTCATTAAATAGTAATTCGAATAATATTTACCAATATTGGTAAATTAATGCAATTTTTAAGTGAAATTTAACAAAAGTGAAACATTTCTAAAAATAATACTTATCAATTTTATTTTAATTATATATATTATTCGTTTATTTAACTTGTAATTTATAAACTTATTTAAAATAACGTCGGTATCTCTATTGTACACTATTCTATATTTATTTGAATATTATCTAACTAATATGGCTACATTTTTGTTATTTTAAAGTACTTGACATGCATATATATGTTGGTTAGTTAGTTTCGTTCATTTAATAGTTAGTTCATTCTATAATAATTTATCATTAATAGACCTGGAGTAAATTTACTACTTCTAACTAACAGTTATCTTAATAACAAAAAAATATAGCTATTTATCTCTTAGAATTTAATTTCTATTATATACAAGAAATATAATGTATAACAAATTACACTTTTATTCTAACATTATGAAGTTTAAGAATTTGTTAGGTCCAAAGCGCTAATCTCAGAGACTACAGGTTAGAATTTTAAAAAAAAAACAAGTTATATGAATGGTCCATTAATAATGAAGACAGACTATATAACAACGTTAATCGTTTTGTTGTAACCTGTGCTGACTGTATCTGCGATCGGAATTACCTCGCGCAATCGGAAAGTGTCATATGGTTGTTCCATTAGAACAATCCACCAAAGTTACAAGCAAAGAATAAGAAAGATGTAAATATTTCTATGCAACTAGATGATTTAATAAAGAAATATTTTTACATACTACTTTAACAAAAAAAAATCAAATAAAAGTCAAAGTAAACCTTGCCGCAGTATATTTACATACAGCAGTTACTAGTATAACTCAGCCGGTTCGCATATAAACACACCTGCCGACGCCCGCCCGTTATCGTCCACCTAGAACGCGAACGCGAATACCTCGTTGTACTAAATATTTGGAATGACGACCTTGATTCGCTTTTGCATATATGTATTTTATTATTAATAAGATTAACTTTTTTAGAAAACGTATTAAAATTTGAACGTAGCGGGACTCGAACCCGCGCCTCCTGGAAACCGACCAGGAGTCTCGTAAGTGTGGAACAACACTTTAAAAATGTTATTATAAAAGATTAACTTTAATTTAATTAAATTTTCTTTGAGTTTTCAAAAGAGGAGAGTTTCTTATTTGGGTATATATTTATGAATTATACTCGTATGTAGTATACATGTGGTATTATTTATCCTTATTACGTTAAACTTAGAGTTATATGAATTTGTCCACCTTTACGAAACCTTTACCAAGTTTACGAAAAGTAGTTACATATTTAATTATATAGTTATGAAAGAATTCACGTCATTTCTTTATTTATTTATTAGGAACACAACGTTAATACTGAAACAACATTTACCATTAAAATTATTTCTCACAACTTCTAAACTAAAATAATCTAAACGAATGAGTCATGAAAGAATAAAAAAAAATTTGTGACGGAAAAGTGAGCGGTAGGAGAGATAGGGGGAGACCTCGATTGACCTTTGAAAACACAGTATCAAAGAGGAAGGTCACGTAAAAAGCATGAAGACTCCCCGGATTCATACATGCCCATGTATGAAGTGGTTGATGTCAGTGGACGAGGCGAAAGATGTATGCAGAGACCGTAGCGCTTGGCGCCCCGTTCTCTCTGACTATCCCGCTAAGGAGACAGCGTGAAGCTAGTTTAGTTTAGTTTTATTCTAAACTAAACACTTTATCTATATACGCTTCTTTAAAAACATCTATAATCACATAAAATTAAAATTAGGAAAAATTAAGTTAGCCAAACATAATTAGCTAAGTACAAAGTAGGGTTAAGTTATAAAATATGAAATTTTATTGAAACAGTGCCGCCTCTACGGCCAACCGGCAACCGTTATTGACAAAAGTCGTAATATTGTTATGATTATGTATATAAATTTTCGTTTTATCGCATCGGATCCTGCAACATCTGCAAAATACTTGTATGAGCCTACCGAAGTGTAATTTAAATGCAAAGCTTTTTTTAACATTGTCGAACTTTAAAGCTCATAAAAAATATTAAATTTTGTTATATAATATCATAATAAAGATAAAATACGACATACTAAACGCAGTAGACAAAACCCGTCGTTAAGTTCCGCTATTCGACACGCAATATCTCGAATAGTAATATAGTTACATTTATATTTTCATTTCTTCGCTCTGGTGTCGAGGGGAAAGTGCGGCGTTGAACTCCGCCACTCAACACGCAATGCCTCCAGAAATTGGCGGAAAATGGGGAACGGAGTACCTTAACACTAGGTTCCCTCTGCCTACCCTGCTGTGTGCGGGATACAGCGTGAAGCTGAAAAAAAAAAAACATATCTCGAATATTAGGTAGACAATGGGGTATGGAGTGAAAGCTGCTTTTTTAAATATACTACATAGCTACATTACATATATGTTGGTTAGGTATGTAGATACGGTGGTATCTTAGCTTAGTTCACACGTGCCAACTATTTAATAATATTGTACTACGCATATTTTAAGGCCATATATATATATAATAATCATAAAATCGTCATCAATAATTAAATGACACATCAAAAGATTAACGAGTTAATGTAATCGTAATCGAATTTTTATCAATATTTATTAGTCTAGACTAGAGAATTTTGATATAATAATAATAAATAACTTCCTTGGAGTGCATGAATGGGGACAATTTAGTTACAATATTACTAGGTAGAATAGAAGCGGGAATGTAGGTAAGAAAATAAAGCCGGTCAAGGGCGAGCTTGCTTGGCACGCTAAGGGTTTCTATGTAACGAAAACACGCCTACTTCTTATATTTACGTTATTTGATGTCTTTATATTAATTTTATAATTGTTACTTACGTGATTTTGTGAAATAAATTAGATAAGGTAGAGTAGTGGCGTATTACTATTGTATGAAATCCCATTCTTACTCTTAGAGCACTCATGTCCTTAAACATTCAAAGAGGAATGTAATTCAATTCTATATTACACTCAGAAATATAACGTAAGTTGTGCTCATCCTGCAAAAATAAAGAAAAAATCGTACTGCAGTAGAGAAATGTTATTTTTCTATTGTTGATACACTATATGGCAAAGAGGTTCTCTGCAAAAGATAACATCGATCGAACAAGACAGGTGTTTATGTATCGACTAGTAAAACGTGTCCGTAATAGATATTAGCCGTGTCGGTCGCGTAGGACTGAGGCGCCGTCTACGCCCTCGCAAATTACGTGAATTGCGTCTGTAGGTATCACATGTTGGCCAATGGCCCTATGGAATTTGAAATCTATAAGGCCTTCTACGAAAGCATACGATTTTTTTTTTGTATGTTTATTTCATTATATTACCTACAGCTTAGCTAATGCTTTTTATTATATAGTTGTCGTCCGAAACTTTATATCTGTGAACGTAAAATAAAAAATCTTCTAGTTTTTTTCCCGTTCTCATAGGGACATCGAGAAATCCTCCCCAAGTATTCCCCTCACTGACCTTCCTTCGTCTGTGCTTCGTCTGTCAATCCCTTAATAACGCAAGAGTTTTATATTTTAAATTGCAGACGCTTTCAAGCGGTATATATCTACCGTTAAAAATTATACATAGTCATACTTTTTACTCATTGAAGATATTTTGTATTAACAAATTTATGAGTTGCGCTAAATATTTTTATTACTTTTGATTTTTTCCCCTTTACATTAATAATTTTTCATTGGATAAATTGTCATTTTCCGCAAATAGAAACACTCACCAAGAACTACTTACTATCCGCAATGCTAATTGATGAAACATTTTCAATATAATTAGAGTAGCTATGAGCAATTCGATATAGCAATTAAATATAACCGGCAGGATATGAACCAGTTCGTTATCTGTCCCTTTATAACATAACGAACTAATTATCATAAACTCCTATAAAGGTTAAAGCCCTTCATTCATATCGAATTCATTTAATGCAATTTATATGTATGTAGGTAGATATAGGTTAGAACGGCGCGTCGTGGCTCAGGGCACTAATGTGTGATTGTACACGTGACAGGTTGTAAGTTCGATTCCCACTCGAAGAAATGAAATATTTAATATTTTCATTTCTTTGCTCTGGTGTCGAGGCAAACCGCAGCCTTGAGTTCCGTCACAAGCAATATCTCCAGATCTCAGTGGAAAGTGGGGGGTGGAGTGTGACACTAGGCTCCCTTTGCCGACCCTGCTACATGCGGGATACAGCGTGAAGCTAAAAAAAAGGTACTTAAAAAAGGTATGAAGAATATTCTAGATTTAATTCTTACTTAATGATTGTTAAGTATGTTACGATATATTTTTTTCGCCCGTTACTTTTCTTGGGCATATTGCAAGATCAACTATATCTTCAGATCAATTATATCTTCGGCTTCTATCTATTAAAGTAATATTTAAAATTCATTTTGGGCGGAAATTACAGATCCTATGGAAGTTTAAGTTCCGAATGCTACAAACAAGTATTATTTCATAATAGTTAATTGACCAGTTGCATCAATAACTTGCATATTGTTCAATAATACATCCGCTCTTTAGCTACAAATTATAAGAACATATATGGAAACTAAAGAGGAAGACAGCAAATCGCTTCCACCAACTTCAGATTTTTTGCTTTATACACGATGGCAAATAATTGTTTTTTAATTACGAATACACGCACCACTTAAGTCTGGCCCGTCGTACATATTCAATGTGGGCACTTTGAATATACATTTAATAAATATGTATTGTTTTTATAGCTTCACTCCGTATCCCGCATATATCGGGATAGACAGGGAAAAGGTTGTGTTAAGACACTCAGTTTCCCACTCTCCGTCAAGTTCGAGATGTTGCGTATTGAGTGGCGTCGGGTTACTAAAGGAAAAATACGGAAATATTTATATAATAATTATATTCTCCGAGTGGGAATCGAATCCAGAACCGTCGCGTCTACAGTCACACGCCAAATATATTGACGATCACTTTAATATATAAGTTTCATATACCTTCATTCTTTCGTCAATGTCGTGGGTGAAAAGGAAGTTGCATCAGATGGGTACCTCTGGCTGCTTTTCGTGTCTCATAAATAATACACGCCCACGATCCACGCTCTGTGTGCCAATAAGGCTTTGACAGGAAAATTCAAACGTTCTTGTAAAATTTATATGAAACTACGAGTAAGTTAACTAACAACATTACATGTTAGAAGCGTATAATTTCGATGTAGCTTCACGAGAACGTATGGCTTAGTGGTCAGTGACGGCTCACAAGAGGCGAGCGATTTGTATCCGATCCGAATACAAAGTAAAGAATAATACTTGTTTTTCAAAATAAAAGTACTATTCTATCCTAAATTTGAAACCTAACTTTAAATATCTTGAAAATATAATATGAAACTATTTGACGTAGAGCTAAATTATTGGCGCATCTCAAATTGAAAGTCGCCACTTGCGGTGCCATTCGCAATATCCATTGCTCCAGATGATTTTGAGCATAACCCACTGGGCGCCCGTCCAAATACCTCAGCTACGGATTTTTGTAAATGCCTACTCGCTTTACGACACGTGTCGTCGAGAAATTTTATATCTTTAACGTTTTTAATGTTTTTGAAGTTTTTTTCTGTATGCTATTTCTGGCTGCGTTATCTTCACGCTATATTCCGCACATTGCAGGGTAGGCAGAGAGAACCTGGGAATCTAGTGGTATTACTACACTACTACTCCATTTCTATCGTTACACTTGAGTTACATTTTAAATATACAAACCGACGAAACCAATTATAAATTTATTAATCTAATCGTTACTTTATAAATTTAATATAAACGACTACTTCCTCAACATGTACCTAGTAAACTTACGATTCTTTTATCAAATATGCATCCATATTTTTGCTTCAAACGTAATGAATAATACGATTTGGTTATGCTTTTCCATACAATCTTCCCAGGACTATTCCCTCCTGTAAATAACAAAAGGGTTTGAAATTGGACCATTATATTCGGGTCGTTAAAACGAGATCAAGTGGTCTGTCAATTAAATTTACTGCTTTTTGTCAAGTACCTATTTGTTATTAGATTATTGTTTATAGCTGAGTAAATATAATGTAATATTATAATGTAGTTATGTTTTTATTTCTTTGGTACGTTTAGAGTTAAGACATATCGTCGCGTTAGGTTCTGCCATTCAATATCTGTACAATTAATATGAAGTGGACTTGTAACAACTTAGACAACGTAAATGAGTAGTATCAACCGTTTAAAAACATTCGAAGTAGCTTGATAAGAACATATGAATTAACAGTCAGAGCGCTTAGACGGTTTGCCAGAGGTGCGCGTTCAAAAATCGCGCTACATTCATTTTTTTGTTCTCTAAAAAAATTTTTCTTTCCCAAACATTAAAAACAATGTTTTTTTTATCATTTTACTTATTATGTTTATCTCTTTTCAGGTAAGTAAATCGCCATCTCCAGAACAAGTCCCAAGTTTCACGGTAATCAAAGCTACTCTTCATCCACCATACAAACAAAACAGCGTTAAGTGAGACCGCACGAAGCAACACGACGACATGAACCCATGCGCCGTAATGCATAACATATCTAATTATAAATGCTCATTAGTATCGAAGGACATTTAAGACGCACCATCCGCGTCGCGGGTTCTGACGCACGCGCACGATGCATTTCTGACACTTCACACGCTCATATCTATATAGCAGTTTATACTTTGTACGACTGGAACGGTCGTAATGCATGTTAGTTAGTTAAAAATGCTTTTATTGTATTATTATTGTTATAGTAATACGCCGTCGTGGATCTGTCGAATAGCTTCTGGCTGTCAATGCGATGGTTGTGAGTTCGATTGCCATTTGGGGAAATGTATTATAATTTTTTAAGGTCAAAATTGCGTCAAGTTCCGCTATTCTCAACAGCTCCTCGTTGTATCCTCCGGACTCTCCGCTCAATTTTCGAGACTGCGTGTTAAGTGGAGTTGAGTTACGCCATTCAACATGCAATGAATTTGTGACACCGCGCTTTGTTTTATTACTGGTTTTCTTCCGAGTACAAATCGAACCTACTGCCGTCGCGCTCATAGACACTGTCCCATTGCGTAACGCCTGGTCCCTATTTCTTTACTATTATGAAACTTCAATTTTCTTAATGGTTTTGTATGTTTGTCTAAATATGAATATGAATGCGAACCGTCGAGATATGTATGGAGTTACGCGTCCACGGATCAGTGGGTATGTTATTTATAGCACTATATAAGCCCTTCGGCACGTCGGACGTCCATTCCTTGAGTTCCTAACGCATTTCGTAACGGACTCCTCTTTCGGTTCATATTTTTTTATTCGATTCTTACAATGTTAGATTATTATTTCTACATTGGAATGATAAATATTTCGCCTAGTACGTACAAAATTCAAATTATTTTGTCATTATTTACTGTACTTTCTTTTTTTCATATAAATTTGACTAATTTGGATGTGAATGGACTACGGATTTTTTTTTTAAATATACAGAAGTGCTAGGTAAACTAAAGCTTACTTTATTTATATAGGAAAATAATAATAATGACATTTCTTTTAATATAATAAAGATATATGTTATTAATATGAAACTTAATTATATAATAATTATATTATTTATCGGCAGATTACATTAAATAATAATATTACATTAATAATATATTAATTTCACTATTCATATATTTTATATGGGTATTTTTCTAGAATATAATCATACATTTTTACATTTATATAATTGTTTATTTATTGCTATATTTATATTAACTCTAAGTAGTTATCGAACACAGTTTTAATAAGAACTGTTGACATGTATAAAAATTCGCGTTGCCATAGCAACGTGTTATTAATTTAATGTACCTCATTCGCATATTTTTTAAGAAATATTAACATTTTGTCACTCTTTTTCCATATAACTATATTTTTTGTAAAAGAAGTACAACTTTTTTGCTTCACGTATTTAATATACAATATGTTAAAACCAGAAAAGCATATTTTTTTTAACAAAATTATTATTTCTGTTAAAACGACACAAGGTTTAATCAAGTCTACATTCTCGTTTTACTGAATGAACGTTTTGACAGTGTTTCCCAACAGTTACCTTTTTAGTTCCATAGCTGCATTCGAGCTCAGAAAATCAGTTAATCTAATAGCCTCTGAGGCTTTAGAGTTAACGAACTAGAATGAACCCTAGGAACAACTTTTGTTTGTATTTTTTGTCTTGCTAATAATAGTAGACGCGGTCGTAGCACAATAGGGATGCGCCTGTGATAATTCAACGCGATCGTTGTGGGTTCAATTGCATATATGAATTTCGTATATGTTTAATTATAATAAAACATATATATAAAGAGAAACATTGTTTGTAATTATTACATTAAGTAGGTACTAAACTAATACACAAGCTTACTGTTTTACAATTATTATATTTTATTTTTTTCACATAATAAATATGAAACGTACGACTTATTGCATTATTTAGTTCATAATAATGTTACTTCGTCCACCATAAGTTTGTTATTGGATGAAATCAATTTAGACAATCGATCATTCAATTTAACAATCAACGTAAATGAAATCGAGAGTGCTCTCAAACCAATCAATACAAAAGATTGTTTATTCTGCGAGTTTGTTTGTTCACAATACAGCGGACAAAGCAAACATAAACAAGACTCAAGATGGAATCTTTCATTGATTATGTAATCTTTCTTCATAGATAAAACTATCTATGTATATATATATGATTTTTTAAATTTAGAACGTGCGACTGTAAACGCGACGGTTGTGGTTTCGATTCCCAGTCGGGGTATGAAATATTAAAATATTTTCATTTTCGCGGTCTGGTAACGAGACAAAGCGTGGCGTTGAGTCCAACACGCAATGCCTCCAGAGTACGGCGGAAAGTGGGAAACGGAAGTGTATTTATAAGAAAGATATTTTACATAATAAAGTGGGGAACGGTGTGTCTTAACACTAAGTTTCCTCTGCCTACCCTGCTGTGTGCGGGATACAGGTGAAGCTGATATTTTACATAATAACTTGAGCCAAGATACAATACCGATTTAGATGTTTGTGATTACCCCTATAGATCCGATCTAGATAAATGATAAACCATTTGATTCGTCGTTTTATCACAAAATAGTTATAACTAATTGGTTTTGTTATAGCTTAATTAAACTATTTTTTTATTAGATTTTTAGTTTTACAAGGCTTTAATTAATGACTTTGTATTACTTTAATTTCTACACCAACCTAATGCTTTGAAAGTCAACGAGACGGAATAGATATCAATGGACTGTAGCGTTTAGCGCTTCGTTCTCTGCCTATCCTACATCAGGCATAAAAAATATAAGTAAATATTTATCTACATATATACGAGACTGACAGACAACCCTTAGGGCTCCTGTACAGGAGCAAGGAGCAAGGCGGCACGGTGCCCGAGCGGTGGCGGTGCGGCGGCGGCGTCGTGTACAGGAGCCCTTAGATGAAACTACTGGACTTAGAAACTTGAAATTTGGCATGGTAGTTTAGGGAGTAGTTATATGGCAGCACTAAGAGAGGATTTCTTAAATTCCTACGGGAAAGTTGCGGGCCGCGACTAGTGTTACTAACGTCGCGGTCCGGTTTGGTAATAAAATCGAATGACGACATTCATCTGTTTTATATTTATACTTTATTTTATTTACATTGAGCAGCTTATTATACCTACCAGTTTAATTAAATTTCAAAATACTAAATGCGCTAGTTATATGTGTAGTGCATCCATTGGCGAATGTACTAAATATATACATAAGTTATTGTTTCTTTTTCTGTTCCAACAGAAAAATATGTGCTTTATATATTTTAAATATTACATAACCATTTTAACACAACATAATTACATATAAAATTTACCAAGGGTTTCCAGACAGAGTAAAATTCAACTATTCCTGTAGATTGAAGATGAGAAGAGTCGAAACTAAATTTAATTATGCGACTAGACTTATGCTGTTCATAGAGTATTAAAGGTTCATTTACCCATGGGCTTAAAATAAATTAAATTATACTATAATGAAGACAAACTTTTAACGAAGTATGAATTGATTAATTGAAACTTGATAGTTAATTGCGTCGTTGAGTTCCGCCAATCAACACGCAAAGCTTCAGAATTCGGCGGCAAGTGAAAGAACAGGACGGAACAACAAGGAACGGAACCGGAACGGAGTGTCTTAACACTAGGTTCCCAGGTTCCCTCTGTCTAACCTGCTATGTGCAAGATACAGCGTGATTTTGAGTCCAAATCAAATGTCGCAAGAGATTTCACACCGGATACACGGAACGGACTGAAAGTGAAAAAAGGAAAAGGTAATCATTTATCAAAATGAACCTTAAAACTCTAAAAAAAGTACATAATCTCATTTACTTCATTTTTGTAAAATCGAAAATATCAACGTCTAAGAATCGTATATAATGCTTACTTTTGATTATTATATAATAATTACTTTTGATTGTAACTTCGCTTCTATTTGTATGCTTTGTTATTCATGTGTAACCTATAACTTGTCTCGATAAATGGATTGTAAAACATGAAACAATTTTTGGACTCGAATCTGTCGTTCCCGAGATTAGGGCTTTCAACAAAACACACTTTCCAACTTTATAATATTAGTATAGCTATATTGAAACCAGTAGGTTGATATATTTTGAACGCAACAAACTTTCACCCCAAACCGCTAAGGGTAACAGATATATTAAAAATGGAAGATATTCTCTTTACAGGATGTAAAATCAATGGGTTTAAGGGTGAAAGGGGCTGTAAAACTTTATATGACGATCGTATTTGTATTTATGTATAGCAACAGATCCTCCCTCATTTTGCTCCGCGTTTAGCGTCTGTGAATATCTTTTGCAAATATTTATATTTTGCATATTTTTTTAGCTTCACGCTCTATCCCGCATACAGCACGATAGGCAAAGGGAACCAAATGATAAGACACTTTATATGTATAGACTTATACTCGTTTTTACATTTTTCCCTTTAGTGGACATCGAACCCGACCATGGGTGACCATCGTGAATACAGAAACTAAACTATGCCATCATGCCTTCTCTTAACTGTACTGTTGCCAAAAATGTAAGACGCTCTGATTCTATCACGCGTCAACACAAAAAAATTAACAGCACTTAAATTGTGTTACTGAATTTTTAAATATATTTTTACTTTTATTTATCTAAAATAGGTTTCAGTGTTAATTGAGCGTTGTTTTCGTTTGTTCTTCTTTGTTGCCAAATTAGAATTTTAAAATTATGTAATTTTGTCATGACAGATAATATATTATAAATTTAGCTCTAAAATGACTGGTTATATTTTTTATTTTGATTAAGTTATTCAGGTAAGATTTTTTTGTTATTTTAGTAATAAAATAAGAGAAAAGAGGATAACAATTATTATTTATGCTGCAGTAGACATAATTACTAAAAGCTACTAGCGACTACGTTTACCCAGCGGCAAAAACTCAAGGAAATGCGTGAAATACACGACGATGAAAAAAAAGTAATGTTGTCATTTCACATAGCATATAATTGCAGATATTGCCTTCATTAAAATAATTATAAATTATGACAAACAAACATGTAGGTCGGTACATTCTGAGTCCAAATATTTTCAGTTTCGAAACTTTCTAGAGCGTTGATAATTTGGTTTGCTTGCTCTGAGATATGTTCGTATACAGCGAATTCCTCTCCGAGAACAGTAAATTTAAATAGATTTCTTATCTTAATCATCTTAATTGAAAACGAAAATATTGGGTTGATACAAATTATACTAAATTAGATTTTTTTTATCCCGCAGTAAGCAGGGTGGACAGAGGGAACTCACTGTTAACACATTCCGTTTCCGGGGAACCGCCTAATTTTTGAGTAGCGGAACTAAACGCTGCGCTTTATCTTCTTACCAGAGAGCGGAACTATTAAGCTGTTTAATATTATACGTACTTATAAATTTGTCTCCACGAATCTAACATATCGTGGGATCTTTCCGCGTAGACTTTGCTTGTTGATTAGAAGAACCCAACAAAAAAGAGCCTTACAAACATTTCTATTATATTTTGTTCTATTATAACATTAATGCTTTATAGTATTATTTTAGATTAAACTCTATAATCGGATTAACCGCGTATATTTAGCCTCACGAGTATTGTCTACCCGTGACCAGAGATTATTGCAAAGTGTTCAAACCGTCTGGTTTCCAAAAATGTATAACGACGTTGAAGACCGTGCGAAGTGGAGTAGGTTGAGCCGGATTAATGCCAGGAGAGACAGAGAAGAGACTAAATAAATGCGATTAATCCGGTCAAATAGTTTCATTTAAAATATATAATCGTAAAACTGAAAGATCTTATTATTTAAAAATTATAGGAAAACCCAATCATTCTCAATGATATACAGTTTCTTAGATATTGAAGACAATAGAAGTTAAACAGAAATCTAAGTTTATCAAGAGAGAGTGTGAACACAGCGTCTCCTGTCACACGCCTGCCTCTAAACACTGCTGATACAACAATAACAGGTGTTATGTGCGCGGAACTCATTACCGCACCGCTTACGCAACGAGAACGAGAACGAGCAATTACAGCCAAAAAAAAATTAAGCAATATCCTCATATATTATTATTATATTAACCGCTCTACAAAATTGAAACGACGACGTGAGAATTTTATTTTCATAACGAATTGTCGCAAGTTTCTTATCTAACTGTGAGTTCCTGTGTTTTTTTTTATGTGGCCAACACACACACATTTTTTAAGTTTGATAATGTTATAGAAATGTTTCTTTTGCCTTTTTTTAATATGCTAATTGGGATGTAATTGTATTTTTTATTTCGAATATTGAACAAGGCCAAATTTTTTACGTGTTTAACATTTTTTTTTCTATCGTTATCTCTCAAAGATTGCGCTGTTCTCTTGGCTATACAACTTAACGCGTGAGAAATTCGTCCAATTTAGTTTTTTTTTTCACATCGCCTCCATGACCTGGTAGCGTACAATAAATATAAGTATAATATTTCAATAGTAATTGATAAATTATAAAACTGCTGAGTTAATTCCAACAAGCGCGCAGTCTCAGGAACTGTTACCGATTCAAATTGAAAAAATATTTTTATGTTGTTTAGTGTATTTATTGATGAATGCTGTCTACAACTCTAATATATCACGTTGATCGTTGTGATGTAACCCACTGTACCTCATGTATCATACACATGGTAGTAACTATGAGAGTTTCCATCTATTTAAAAATGCAGACGAAGCCGCAACTAAAAGCCAGTTTCATATATAATATAAACACTTATAAAACAGCGGCTACCTTAATTAAATTAAGGCTAAAGGCATCCCTCCATCCGCGTCCATCGATCCGTAAACAGAGGTTGTCCATTCAATGCTAATAGAATTAACCTACAAAATATTTCGATACCTAACCAAACCAATGGTACCGCAATCCGCAAAGTAATACATCAATCGATATTGAAACGGTTGGCCTTGGTACGAATTCCGGGACAGTTAGTTCCACCGGTACGTCTTTAATAGACCCGCCACTCCTACTGTCCATCACGTTATGTGGTCGGATAGCGCGAGGGCTAGTTGCTGCGGTCGTTCTGATATATTATGATGATGTATTTTTTTGGCTTTACGCTATGTGCTGCATATAGCAGGGTAGCCAGAGGGAACCTAGTGCTATGACATTCCGTTGCCCAGTTTCCATCGGATTTTCTAGACATTGGGTGTTGAGTGGCGTAAATATCGCGCTTTGATTTGTTACGAGAGCGAAGATAATAAAAATATTAAATTAAATAATTAATTTTCGCAAGTGGGAATCAAACATACTACTGTCGCACGTGCCAGTCACATACTGTGCCACTACGCTACGACGTCTTAACAGTTGTTGTTGTTGTTGTTGATGTTTTCACTATTTTTAACATTTTAAAAAAAATATTTTACACTAAATTATATTTAGATAACTTATACCAATTTAAACGAAAGGGGAGTCGAACCCGCGCCTCTTGTAAACCGGAAATCTCTGAGACGGGTATTCGACGGGGTTTTTTGGTATAATTATAAACAACATAGATATTATACAAACAATAAGATAGATCATAAATTAAAAATTATATCTAAAACTATTTTTATTGAAAAAGTAAACGAACAATCGGTTCTGTTTTTTCCTTTTCTGGTATGAAACCCTAAAAATTGACAAATATAGAATATAACATATCACATATCTTCACACATTTAATTAACCTATCTTGTTCGGTATTGGATGGCACAAGCATATTTTACTTTAACTATACAAGGTCTACAAGCCAGCCAATTTTACCTAATTGCCGTTAACATCGAATTGCCTTTAGAAATAGACCATGAAAATGTTTTTGATCTTCCAATTTGTAGAAGTAGATCATAATAAAAAATAACAACTTAAATAAATATATACGAAAATTGACATTAAAACATATGGATGTATTTATGCCATTTTAGGGTTCCGTGTCTCTGTGTTTATTGAATAGCTGCCACAGTCACTTTGTTCTGAGATTTAAACGAACATTTTGCTGCAAGTATCTAG
>DWLH01000329.1:0-23083 GCA_018249795.1 Heliconius telesiphe telesiphe
ACAGTCATATAACTAAGACGTTTCGAATGTCATTCTTTAGCCAGGAATCTTACCAGCGCGATTGCTATATAACATTCGCAGGCAAACTAATGCCTTGAGTTCATTCAAATGACGATAACTTTTTTTTTAATGAACATATTTTGATGAACTAAACTTTAGTAGTTAAGTTGAGTTAAAACAAAGCAATTGCTGAAACTTTTACGTAAATCGGTTCAGTACTTTCAGAGAAAAATGTGGACATAGATATCGACAGACAGACGGACAGACAAGAAATTCAAAGAATATATTTTTGCTTTCCATTATTTTTTTTAAGTGTCCCTCTATCCATTTCGGTCAAAATTACTAAATGTACAGACAAAATATGTTTACTGTCTCATTATATATAGAGAAGAGATATAGAGATTATATATTTTTGGAAACCCGACGTTTCGAACACTTTGCAGTAGTCCGTCCGTCCGTCCGAGTCACGAGTAGACGGTTTACCCGTGAATACGGATTACTGTAAAGTAAAAATAGTTTCATTTACAATGTGTAATACTCTTGAAAATCAAAGAACTTATTAATTAGTTTCAGTCCCGCCTTTTAAGCCTTAATATCTCAAGGATTTGGAAGAAAGTGTGGAAATGAGTGTATTAACAATAAACAGAGAAGGAGAGGCACTTTATGCGGTAAAGTCTGTGAAGCGGAAAAGATATTTTTAAACATTTTTAAAATTGTCTTATTATTTACATTAGGATTATTTTCAATGATCAATATAATTTGGTTTATAAACCTACATTTACGTACATCAACAGAAATGCGCAGTAGTTCTTTGAACTTACGTAGTTATTTTAAATAGAAAAGGGTAAAGACAAGTGTGATTATAAGTAAAAGTTTAATCACTTTTGATACAGCTCAAGCAATCTGTAATGTTGCTTAGGGGAGATTTTTCTGTTATTTTTATACATCGTCTTTAGGATAGATAGTAAGTAGTGTCAGTAAACTCTACATTCGAATATTCATCCAATTAAAGACGCAAAGACAAAGAATAATAATACCGAGACAGCAATTTCAAACACTCAGTCAAACGTTTCAGCCATTTAAACACTATTTATTGTACTATAATTACTAATAATCTATTATATTATTAATAATTATAGTACAATAAATGCGTGTGTTGAATTCCGCCAAATTAAAGAGAAAATGGAGAACAAATGTCTCAACGCTAGGTTCCCACTGCCATACAGGAAAAGCTGTTTTTACTCGTGGAACGTTGCTTTTCAATTATTGAAATATGTCTAACAATAAATAAACTATTGTCGTAAGCCTCTTTAGCTCAGTGGCAGAGCACTGGTCTTGTAAACCAGGGGTCGTGAGTTCAATCCTCACAGGAGGCAAATAATCCTTGAATGTATTCGTTTTTATTTTTTTTAATTTTCTTTATAAGATAAAGTAACAATAATTTATTAAAGTGGCTCTTAATGAGATCATTGAATTGGTTACCAATAGTTATTACAAATATAAAAATAATTAAGTAGTAGTTTCCCTAAAAACTTATTTTAAAATACAATTCAATTCTTTGTTGCACCTAGAACAAATATATAGTAGTTTATTGTTGGTTTAACATTAACTTTGGCGTTTAGCCCTGTCACTCGCCACGTAATATCTCAAAAATTAAGTGAAAAGTCGGGAACGGAGTATCTTAATCCTACCTGTGACCCTGGTATGCGAGCAAAAGCGTAAAGCCTTTTGTTATCATTATCCGTATTGTTTATCATAAGTAGTTTTTTTTTTTATTTTCACGTGTCGTTAGTTATTTTGTACATTCTCCACTATGTGTCCATTTTATAAACATTAGATAGCGTAACCTAACGCCTAACCTATCGTCTGTCCAGACAAATTTAGTGTTTTGAATATATTTTATATTAAAATAAAATTAATCATACGTATAGATCATTTATAAAAGTTGTTACAATAGTACACCCAAATTATATAAAATCATTTCATAAATATGTATCTATGTACCTATTAGTTATTTTACCATAAATTTTACTCTAAATCAGTTTAGTAGTTTTTGCATAAAAGTTGAACAAACATCCATAAAACATCACAAGCTTTCACAATTATAATATTAGTGAAATAAGAAGTAGGATTAATAAGATTATTAGTATTAGTAAGATTGTCTTAAAATAGTTAAAAAAAAAATAAGAGTCGTAAAAATAATTCGTCGTTTGATTTTCCTCAGCACCCAAAAAAATGCAAAGATCATAAAAAAATCACTCCTATTGTATACACATTTGTATAAAAAAAATCCACAATACGATGCACGTATTCAAAATTAAATTCAAGTCAAGTCTTGCCTCCTGTGAGGATTGAACTCACGACCCCTGGTTTACAAGACCAGTGCTCTGCCGCTGAGCTAAAGAGGCTTATACACTAACTTAGGCTTTTTGATACATATTATACGCTTAGGCCTAGTAATACGTGTGTACATAGTATATATATAAAATACTTATTATTTATGCTAATTTTTTGTACGATTACAGAATTACCAGATATAAAAAAAGAATTAAGGATTAAAGTATTGACAATAGTATACTTCATAAGAACAGCCATAAAATAGCAAGCCTCTTTAGCTCAGTGGTAGAGCACTGGTCTCGTAAACCAGGGGTCGTGAGTTCAAACCTCACAGGAGGCAACATATTTTTTACACTTACATATATTTCTTTATTTGTCTGCCATATGTTATAAAGATTGAAAAACACCAACTTTTGTTTTTTTACTAGGTTTTACAAGGTTTTATTTAAGATCCCGTTTTAGTGTGTTAGTTAAAGTTTAATTAAATCGGCTTCACGCTGTATCCCGCACACAGCAGGGTAGGTAGAGGGAACATAGTGCTAAGACACTCTGTTCACACTTTCCGTCGAATTTTGTAGGTATTGCGTATTAAGTGGTGGAACTCAACACCGCGGTTTGCCTCAACACCAGAGCGAAGAAATGAAAATAATAATTTAAATAAATATTTCATTTTCTCGAGTAGGCATCGAACCCACAACCAGATTTGATCACACTTTATGCGATTTGTGCGTCGATTTTGCAGCACACTTTGTGCCCCTGCGCCAAGACTGACCTTCCCTAGTATGTTAGTGTATGTAAAATAATGCAAGCTCAATTTGACACTTCCCAGTGCCCTATTGACCTGAAATTTGGATTAGGACTTAAACAATGATATCAATGAAATTCAAAATAGCCACCGCAACTAAGTACATGGCTGATTACGAAATTTTGCACAATCCATCATTAAGTGGATATATTAATACATCGTAGTGGATTTGTAAAATATAGTACACCACGAAAAAAAGAACTAGAACTAGACCGAAGATGAGACCGGAAGATTCTCTCCCCAAATTCTCTTTCTCAGATCTTTTTGGATTTCTGAACTAAGAAAGGTGGGTACGTAGGCAGGTCGCGTTAGGACTTGTTTCATGTCTTGGCAAGCACTCCTGTGTTAATTGATATCGAGAACCTGAAGATGGAGACGGGTGTTTAAAAAGACTTCTGCACTAAGGGAAACTGGTCGTGTTTGAGCTCATTTATTTTTGTTGAAGACGTCGTTCATACAATTTTACTAAAAACTGTGAAATTTCAGGGCAATCACAATTACAGTGTGTAACTGTGCATAAGGCAGGGCAGCACAGTAAAGGACACCGTCGTGTATCTGGACACTAAAGTTTACGTGCTGGGCAAAAACCTGTATTAATGAGTTATGAGTAAAAAATAAAAATCAAAAGTTTGTGAGGCTTAAGTTTGCGGTCCCGCAAAACTTAAGTAAGTTCATTGATTTCCCGTATACCTATAATTTTCAAATTTGGCAATAAAACTTGCAGTATAAATACAATCCTGAAATTCGTACGAAACCTTCGCCTCAGTACGCGAGTCTGACTCACATTTGACATTTTGTATGTGCAGCAACATCATGTAACGAAATAATTTACATAGTACTCGGTTAAGTTAGGATAGCTTGCGTCCGCATAGTCGAGAATCGAGAGAAGATCGTTTACTAAAATAACTTGGGTGGGAATAGGTAAAACAGAACAAGCTCGTCCTAGTGAGCCATTAGGCCATTTATATTCTCCATACATTAATTAGTACGGAAATTTTATTGCTTACAATTGTCATCTGTACGGACCATAATAGCATTTTGTGTATTCCAAGATCTTCGACTGTACTGTAATATGTGATAACAGTCTAATTGTGTCAGTGGCAGATGTTCACAGTCAAACCTCGCAGTCAGGCTACGGCTGCCTATTAATAATGCTTGCGATTTTATGGAGTTAACTTTCAGACCATAAAACTTACTCCAGTTTGCAATTGAAAGATTATTGTTAATAATATTAATTGAGTTATACAAATTATCTAGAATAGAATGACTATAAATTTGGATATATTACCATTTTGGGGCAATCGTAATGGCGGCCATATTATCAAAGGCCAAGACACTACCGATAAGTGTAATATCGGGGACATAAACTAACTACCTTTTATCGACAGATTAAAACCTCTTCTTAATGCACTATATAGGCCCAGACCTCGTGACGGCCATCAGTCAAGAGCTAGGGAGATTATATAGATATCTACTGGATGTGACATACGCGCTCAATGAAGTTTATAACGGAATGTACTCGACCCAACAGACTACTCGCTTCCTGGTCCACACACAAGTAGAAAAAGGGAACCTTTTTAAATGAAACTATTTTAACCGGATTAATCGCGTATATTTTGTATTTATATACATTTTTGGAAACCCGACATTTCGAACACTTTGCAGTCTACCCGTGACCACGGACTACTAAAATAGTTTCATTTAAAATGTGTAATAATCGTGAAAATCAAAGAACTTATTAAAGTGAACCTTATCAGGAAAATATATGTAAAAGGGGGAACTGACCATCAACGAATCTCAGAGTCTTACATACTAATCTTACATACGAGTCTGTAGTATTCATCCAAAATAAAGCCAGTAAGAACACCCTACAAGACAGCATATCACACGCTGTCGTCGCCTTAACAAGACATACAAAAGGATGCATCTACTACACTGATGCCGAGGAAGACGCTATCGGTAGGTTCATTCGCCGGGTATAAGAAGGTTACGTGACTGATATAGTGGAACACAACATCAAATGGCTCTAACCTACAGAGATAAAAATATTACGTAACCAACTAATTGCACCGCAATGAACATGACCAACGACCAATAAACTCGAATATTGACTAAAAGGAACGCTGCTCATTCAATATATAAACTAACGACAGTGTTCACTTCACATTTTAAAAAGAAACTAACAACAACTTTAACCAATCAAGAATAAAAAAAGGCACGGACAACATGTCTGTGGCGCCTCATATTAAAAAAAAAATGGATATCATCTGCATACATGTGATAGGAACACAAAATACGATTAGTAATTTTGCAAAAAAATTATGGAGATAAAGCACCACCTTGAGGTACCTAGGTGGATAACACACCATGAAGATAAAGGTATCTTCAGGAGAAGGCTCCTCAATATGAATGTGTTGTCTACTGCCATTAGGTAACTTTGAAACCAGTTAATCACAGACAAAGATATATTAATACAACCCAACATACTCAACAATATGTCGTAATCGACGTTGTTAAAAGGATTACTAAAGTCAAGAAGTACAAGAATTGTGAGTTGCTTTTTATCCATAGCTCGTCGAATGTCATCTGTTACTTAAATTAGCGCAGATGCGGCACCATGTCCTGGACAAAAACCTCATTGGGAAGTACTTAAGATGAAATGGTTGTTTATAAATATATTTATTTAGCTGTGTGGATAACTTTTTCAAGGACATTGGAAAGGAACGGCGGAATAGATATGGGGCAGAAGTCAGCATAATACTCAGGATTTTATTTTTTTTGAAAATTCATTAACAGTGGTAGGATGGTTAAGAATATATATAATAAGAGTCAAGACAGGAGTAACAATATATAGGATAGGTATGATTTTATGTGTATTATGTCATCTAATATCCATCCAAATGAGTCGTCGTGACGCAGCGACACAGTCACAAATGTGACGATTGTGAAGTCGATTCCCAAGAAAATTAATATTTTCATTTTATCTTTTGATAAAGACAAAGAGTGGCGTCAAGTCAACCTACCTCTACGCTTACGCTTCTATAGTCCTAGTCTACGCTTCTATTTGCAGGATTCAGCATGAAACTTCACTTATAAAATATGTAAAATATTTATTACAATAATATTAAGTAGTGAAAATTTGTATGTAGGTATTCACAATCAAAAATTATAAAGAATACATTGTTAGTTAATTAACAGAAAGCATAGAATTGAAATGATAATAATAAACAATATGACCCTTGCTCATTGCTCCCTTCGTAATCTTGTATGATGAAAGGGATATGTGAAATAGATTTGATAATGCATATATGTTTTGTTTAGGTGTTATGACACCAAAAGCATTTCTTAAAATGTCAAAAAATATTATGTTTCTTTTAATACTCACATAACAAACACAGTTGTTTTCATATAGCAAGGTAAGCAGGCAGAGGGAGTGTAGTTTCAAACAACCCTGTTCTCGCCTCATGCCATGCCAGAATATAGAAATGAAAATATTTTTTATAATAGTCCCAGTGGAAATTGAATTCATAGCTGCTACATAAACATTAGACACTTGCAGTGCTATTAAAACACCCAATTTACTAACTTAATAATTTTAAAATAAAAATTACATTTACTCTATAAATATTTAATTAACTAACAAACACATTATACTTAAAATTACAACACATTTTTATTTCCTCATTGCTTTTCCTTTGGGCTTGAGTCTATTCTTTATAATGTGTTGTTTTTCTTCTTCTTTAGAATTAAGCATGTCTTGGTATCTTTGTTTAGCGAAATCCAATTCTGAACATAATGTTACTATTTTTGTTGCATAATCTTGTTGTAAAAGCATCCTTTTCTTTTGTTTGTGCTGTAATCATAAAAAAGTTTAATTAAAATATTAGGAAAGAATTTTTATCAACAACTTTAAAAAAATTAATATTTATAAAAAAAAATATTACAGCCAACATTCAACTTATCATTAGGTATGAATTCTAATAAACTATTCAATTATTTAGCTATTACTCTAAAAAATATAGTGTCAAGATATACCATTCTCCAATTTCAATCAATTTTCAAATGAAAATAAATATCTTAAAACACTAGGTTTCTTTTGTCTACCCTGATACATGTGGGATACAGTGTGAAGCTTAAAGGAAAATAAATATACATTTTAATTACAACCCAGAAAATACATGTATTTTTTTATTTTGTTAATATTTAACCTTGAGGTGTAACAGGATTTGCTATTACTTCTTACCCTGGGACACCTAGAATAGTAAAGAGAAGATAAAAATAAAATAAAAATAACCAGTAAAGGCGTAGGTCTCCCATCCAAAAATGTATAGTCAGGTGCATCGGTGAGGACTCCTTCAGCATTACGATTGGCTGACAACCCTTGCTTTACTCTCCATCTCTTGCTACACAACGCTGAACTAGTATTCAATGAACGTCTTATCACTGTAATTTACAAAAAAACAACTCTTTTATTAAGTGTTTCCAATTCAGAGATTAAATTTTAAAAAATACAATACTTAACAAACTACTGCTAGATAGGCGATTTTAGTACATAAATATTAGTACCTGAATGATGTGGACAGCATATTTCTTTAATTAAAATATTCATTGTGTATTTTTCTCTATAATTAGTTCAAAATATTTGTTTCTTTTTACAAAGTGAGGTTAGTTTTGCAACAGCTTTTTGACATTTGTCACTTACATTTGGATTACTTGACATTAGGATATATATTAAAAGGAGATATATTTTTTCTTAATTTTTATAACATTTTACAAATTTTTTCATCAACTAAAAATATACTATAACGGTAATAGTACTTAATAATTAGTACATTATATCACTGAAAAAGTATTTGAAACAAAGATTATTTTAATCTTATAGTTTTCATGATTTTAATTTGTTAAATTAACGATTGAATACAAATGACTGAAAAAATAATTTTATTCAGTTTTGCAAAACACGAAAAGATTAAAAATGTATATGACATACCTTCAAATTAATTATAAATATACATTTGACATTTGATAGAAATGAATGGTCTGTGAAAATAATATTTAAGATGCTATTTTATAAGAAAACAAAGTTTAAATCGCTTAAATTTTACCCATATTAAATATAATTATATCAACTTTAAGCAAATGTAAAATTGGATGTACCGCACACACATTCATGAATCAGCATTAAAAATATAAAGTTGAGGAATTACTACAAATTTATACTCAATTATAGTCGCTATAAAAAAAGTTTCTCTATTGCAGACTGACTAGCAAATCTGTCTTTACCATGACATCTTGTTTCTTCGTATAATGCTTAGAATATAGCTAAACAATCCATAAGCCTCTTTAGCTCAGTGGCAGAGCACTGGTCTTGTAAACCAGGGGTCGTGAGTTCAATCCTCACAGGAGGCAGGGTATTAGTGTTGCTGATTTTGAGTATAGTTTTGTTAAACACATGCTTTGTTTTAAGATTTATATATCAAAGCACTATATCTCGTTTTCTCTTTAAATACAATTTTAATATGTATATTCTTATTTTTTTAGCATTACGCTGCATATATATGAGAAGCGCCAAAAGCTCCGCTCTATCCATATTTCACCTCTTCCACTGTTACCTGTCACCACTCGCCAATCTTTTTATGTATGCCATGCGGGGGATCCTCATGATTTTTCGTGACCTTTCTCCTGTATCATCGATATTATATTAAGTTTCCTCCTTTCTCATGGTAAAAAAAATCTCTAAACCATCTTCTCTACTTAAGATGTCTTTATATTTCTCGCCTCGCAGATCATTCTTGGGATATATCTATTCTCCCTAGCGAGAATTTGGGATTTATAAAATCTGATGTAATTAATGGTTGTGTTTATCCGCTCTTTACCTATACGCAGCTGACTTCGATTCATGTCTTTTTATCAGCTTCATGCTGTATCCCGCACACAGCAGGGATAGGCAGGGGCAACTTAATGCTAGACACTCCGTCCCCCATTTTTCGCGTGTGTTCTTGAGACATTGCGTGCTGAGTAGCGGAACTCAACGCCGCGCTGCCTCGACACCAGAGCGAAGAATTAAAAATATAAATATTTAATTTCCTCGAGTGGGGATGGAACCCACAACCAGTCAATTTTACAGTCACACTTTGTGCCCCTGCGCCACGACTGGTCTCATTATATTATATAGTATTGAATATTATAATTAATAGTATTGAGGTACTTTAGGATTACACATTTATTGTCTGTCATTAAAATTGTAAAAATGTCAACAACGTAACGCTTATATATCCAAGGTAGACATGATGCAGAGATAAGAACCGTCTCCTCGAAATCCTCCATGTGTATATCTTCTACCACCAGGGCCCCAGGCGAATCCATAGCAATGTCATCTTTTTTTTATAAAATCTACATATAAGGTAGTGTTTTAGTAATTCTATAGGCATATTATTATCCTCAAGCTTCCGCTTGCCAATTTTGATGCAGTCCTTAATGGATATACTTGTAGTTGAGCCAGTTTAGACTTCGGCGATATAACACAGGGTTTTACACATGTAAGTTGTATATCTTATGTTTCTTTCATTCTTCTTCTATAGTACCCACGTTTTGCTGTCATCGTCGGTGTCCAGCTTCGGTCTTCTGCATTGCAATAAGTACGGCTAAATGTCAACTATTCTGAGGTTTCACGGTCTCATAAAAGCAGCTAAGGCAACGTTTATTTTGTTACAGGCAGCAATGCGCCTCTGTCCTTTCTTAATTTCTTTCAAATGCAGGAATAGGCTCCGATCCTTCTTTGAGAGTAGACTTTTGTTTGAGAGGGAAATTCTTACTACCATGTCACTTTTTGCCACTCCTTGGAGACAGCTATCTAAATATAAATTGAACAACCAAGCTGACATGGCGCAATCTTATTTAATATTGTATTGGGTGTCAAACCAAGGCGACGTGCTTTTTCTTTCTCACACACAGATTGAGTGATCTCTATAAACAGACTTTTCAACAAGGATCCGTTGATATTGTAACGAGGCAGTCTCCCAAAATATTTATCTTGCACCCCTATCAAACGTCTTTTCCTATTTTAAATGCTCAAAAAACGTATTGGTATAAGGCCACAAAATTCCCGTTATGCTTTCAACTACCGCTTCCCTAGCCTTTCGGATCATTCTTACATTCTTCTTGTTAATATTTTAGTACAAATTTTACTATACAAGTTAATGAAATTGATAGCCCTCTAGCTTGCGGTGCTTTCTTACATTCTTCTTGTTAATATTTTAGTACAAATTTTACTATACAAGTTAATGAAATTGATAGCCCTCTAGCTTGCTGTGTGTCTATGAACCTTTGCTATTATACAAAGGTATGGTGGCCTGCATCTCGAGACTGACAATCGTCGGGGAGCTCCCTTGTTTTTCAGCTTAAATAGTTGTATCGCTCTTAATTGACGTAGACGGATCATCACATGCATATATCTCCTTGTAAACTCTACTTACCGCTGTAAAACGTGTGGAAAATTAGTAAACAACCTCGGTAATTACTAAAATCTCATCAGAAATGTTTTGTATTTTCCCGGAAGCTGCTCGTTAACATTTTATCTCTTTCAAATAGCAAAAAAGATTTATAAAGGAAAAGTCAGTCGTAAGAAGACGAGACCTCAGATGACCTTCGAAAACACAGAATCGAAGATCTTTAGGTAGGTAACGCAAAAAGCATGAGGACCTGCGGTAAATAATTATTTAATTTCAATTCTTCACATATATATAATTATTGGCTACACATCATCATTTTCTATCAGATGGTTATCATTATTAGAGCGTCGCCTGAGATGGTTTGGTCACGTTACGCGCCGGCCTAAGAACTATGTCGGATGCAAGTGCCTTGCTATGTCAGTCCCTGGAGTGAGACCTCTCGGACTCCCAAGAAAGCACTGGTTGGATGTCGTGATGCAGGATATGAGAGCCAATGGTCTAACCACCCAGGACGCTAAAGACCGTGCAAAGTGGAGTAGATTGAGCAGGAAGGCAGACCCTGGCAAATAGCCGGGATAACTGCCAAGAAGAAGAAGAAGAAGAAGAAGGTTATCATTATTCTCAATAATAATTGTCATTGTCTGTATAAACACATTTTTAGCGAATTCCATTTTTTTTAAATAAGTAGTGGTATTTCATAGATGCCACTTTAATAAACATGGATTATAATGTACACTTACACACTTTAATAAACGTGGATTATAGTGTCAAAAGCTCATATCTCACAGTGAAATTTCAACTTTACACGCTGGATTGTTCTTGTTAAAAATAAAAATTTTAGGAGAACTGCCAGTTTCCATGACGCTTCCATTACCTTACTTGTCGATCAAAATCGAAAAAAATTTTTACAAATGGCAGCACCAAAGTTAATTTGACATTTCCCGTTTTATTACAAATGAAGTCACACTCACAGTGAAACACTGAAAATATCTGAATTAACGACTGATTGAGATCATTCTTTGTTTTAATCTAATAAAGTGTCTTACTTCTCTTTGTGCTAGTGTATTCTTTAACTCTGATTCTTCTTTGGACTGAGAGTGGTTAGACAAGGTGAGAGAGTAATTATTATTGAACAAGTAAAATCGATGATTGCGCCATTCATTTTGTAGTCTAGTACTTTCCAGAGACTAGGAAGTATTTTTATTAAATGCTTGCATATTTTGGCTATAGTCCCTATAATTTTACTCAAAACATTTGCGAAAATATACTAATATTATTGTAAACAGATTTCTATTGCGTCAGTGTTATTGGTGATTGCTAAATGATTCATTTATTTGTTAAAAAACCTGAAACAGCTGGTTATGTTTACACAGACATATTTGATAATGTTATATTTTTAAATTTCTGTTGTAAAATTTTATTACAATGAATTAAAAGCTCAAAGACTTTTCATGTGTTTGAAATAAATTAGAAGTCAAAATATACCTTTCTTATAAGTTTTACTAAAATAATTAAAAAATACAAATGTAGTTAAGTGTGTTACAATAGCAGATTTCAAGGTAAGTCTGCTTATCAATTAATCTAACATTCACATATGAAATCATAATAAACGAACATCAAAGATAAAAATTGATTGTGATGACATGATTTGTTACATTTAATTTACCCATAACTAAGATAATTATGCTTAATTTTTATCATAATTACAAGTTGAAAACTTATTTCATATATACTTGAAATTAAACTTAAACTTTAGATTTTAAACTTGATGTAATTTTATAAATGCACATGAAAGTCTTAATACAAAATTAAAAGATCTATCAAAACAAAAAAATACCACAAGAAAAATAAATATTTAAATCATTATCTTATGAAATATTGTTTTCTTATAAATCTTTATGTTACATATTTTTCTTTTGGTACTTTTAAAATTAAATATATTAAAATATATATCTTTTTCCAGCATTCCCTTTTTAACCTGTAAGTGCTGTGAAGTGTTATCAAAACGGCATCCGAAAAGATAAACACATCTGACCAACCAAATTACAACACAATGTGTATGTATATATTTTTTTAATATTTAATATTTTTTTTCTTACAGTTTTTTGCTTTGGACAATGTGGCAGAATCAAGGAGTTTATCCTGGAGGTTATATGTATTTATAATTGAATGTTGTGCACCCTGTGTCATTGTCCAAGTTCTTTGCTTTTTTTTCTATTTGTTATGCATTAATGACTCAACAGATAGTGCTATAGAAATATCATTTAGTTATAAATTAATATTAGTATTTATAATGTTATTGTAGTAGGCTATTGTGATTCAACATCACAGCATCTGAGTGTAATACATTTACAGTATACATGTGATTTTGTATTCGAATCCTACTTATGGGAATGTATGATTTTCATTTCCTCTCTCTATTTAAATGACAACAAGCAATAAGCAGACTTAAGATACCCTTCTTGACTCCCATGTCTTGAAAGTTAGCTTGTGGGTGGGGAACATAGTGTTGTAAACATTAAATTCCCTTTGCCTGCTCCTACTATAGGTGAGATACAGCATGAAGTTCATTTTTAAAAAAGGACTTAAAATTGTGATTTAAATATTTGGTACATTATTGCATAACAATATCCAGTTCTTGCATTAAAACAATTTTTCATAATTTGATTATACTTAATTGGTGTTCATTAAAGCCAAGCCACTATTTCACTATGAAGTTTTGCACATTTGATGGTCTTATTATTGCTATTTTCTTAGTATGCAAAAATTACTTATGTTCCTCACATGCAAATAAATGTTAGTAAAGTCAAAACATTTTAAAGACATTTCCATATATAT
Organism: Heliconius telesiphe telesiphe; assembly: GCA_018249795.1. Taxonomy (NCBI): domain Eukaryota; kingdom Metazoa; phylum Arthropoda; class Insecta; order Lepidoptera; family Nymphalidae; genus Heliconius; species Heliconius telesiphe. The sequence continues at coordinate 13,432 of DWLH01000329.1, forward strand.
ATATATATATATATATATATATATATATATATATATATATATATATATTCCAGCCAGCCAGTCATGGCGCAGTTGCACAAAGTGTGACTGTAAAACTGTCTGGTTGTGGGTTCGATCCCCACTTGAGTGGTGAACAGAGTTTCTTAACACTAGGTTTCCTCTGCCTACCCTGCTGTGTGCGGGATACAGCGTAAAACTAAAAATAATATAAATATATATATATATATATATATATATATATATATATATATATATATATATATATTATATTATATTTTTAGTTTTTTTTATATAATTACTTAAGGTCTTTTTAATATAACCTGTCATATACTTTCAAATCTTTCTTAGTATTCACTAATATTGTACAAATACTAATATTTGTTTGTTTATGTATATATGTATGTATTGGATTTGCTTATGTTTACACTTGATATGTTTATACTTCTTTGCACTAAGGTATGTGTGGATATATAAACACAATTTATCATTTACTTTTTCTTACACAAATTCATATAACATTGTAGATGTAAATGATGATTTTGTTATGTGATATAATTTACTAGACTTTGACTCCTAATTTATGAGACTTTGTGTGTTGTGGTGGATTTCAACACTGCACTGCACTTTGTCTAATAGAGTGGGTGAATGAAAATAATTTGAATTTAATGGTTCTATGGAATTTACAACACTTGTGTTTACAGTCATACTTTATACAAAACAAATGATTTAAAAAAAAATAAGTTCAAACTTTCATTGCTATCACTATTTTGAGTAGTTATATGAGATTTTTGAGGAATATCTTATATATGCACACTTCACTTTGAGGCCTAAATTATCATCACAATATGGCAGATGGCAATTATAACATACATTTAATGCACAATAGTAACTTTAGTAATTTGTTATTATTAATATTAACAATGTAGAAAAAAGTATTTGCAACTTCAGACTTTTCCTCACATATGACAGATGCAGCGTTAAGACACTCTGTTCCCTTCTTTTCATACAAATTTTCAAGCCATAGCCTGTTGAGTGACGAAACTCTTTACCAGAGCAGGGAAATACAAATGGAAATTAAATTTATTTAAAATATAGGAAGTTTTGTCATATAAATAGCAAATGTGAAATAAATTGATAATTTAAAGTGCATTTGTAAATCAGACCTGCTACCTACACTTCAACAACTGTAATATGATTATCTTAAATGATGAAATAGTGGATTCTTTGCTCATATAACAGTTTTACTATACTATTGTTGTGTAAATTCTAAATACATCTAATTTATTTTCAATAATTTCCTTCTTATTTTCAATTGTTGGTTAGTCACTGTGATTGCTTAGTTATAGGTAGTGGGTTCAATCCCAGTACAGTACATAGTGTATTTAAGTACTAGTAGGAAAAAAACATTGTCTAAACATAAATTTATCTATTTATATTGTGTTCAAAAATATCTTCATTAAACTCTTCATAAAACTAGATATTAAAACATGACATTGTAAAAGTACAGTTTTCCTTTTATTCAGATAAGTTATCATATAGAATTAGATACACAGATTGGTTGTTGATCTCTTCTCAATATTAAGATTACAGACAGACAACAGAAATTTTATAGAGGACCATAAACATAATAAATAAGTTAAAATTTACTCTTAAGTAAATATGTAAAACTTAACCACGCCACGTCAGTTATAAAGGTTAAATATTAAAATTTTATAATTTATTCTTATACTCTTAAATATATTAATTCTTAAAATAAAAACTTGTTTAAATAAAACATTTTCTCACGGTCCTCTAATATTCCTGTTATCTGTTGATAGATACGTGAATAAACAATTACTGTAGTTAAGTTGTTTGGGTTTTGTTTTAATTTTTAGAAAAAAAATGCATTCATATACCTGTATAATGAATACATCATCAGTTTTTCCTTACAATTTTTGTAGTGACTCACTTTTACTTGCGATTTCCCACATGTGGTTGAATGAAAATAACTAAGAGTTGTAAATCTGTCTGAAGGCTCCTCAGACATCCTATAGCTTTCCTCGATACTTGGACTATCCACAATATATATTTTTTCAATTTAAACCAAATTGTTCTTGATATTAGCGAGTCCAATCAAATAAACTTTTTAGCTTTATGATATGAAATAAACTTTTCAGCTTTATGGTATTAGTATTTAGAAGCTTAGATCATTAATTGCGTGTCTATATGATTTTGTAATATTTTAAGCTTGTTGCTTGTTGCTACAATACAATATTTTAATAGCGTCTATGAATGTTTCACAACGCTACGACAGGAGACCTTCAGAGCTTCCGAGAACATAATGAGTACATAGTTATTTCTATTTGACCAACAAGGCGAAGTTGCATGTTGAGCTACTAAGCAGCTGTAGCAGGGTAGGCAGCATAGTGCTAAGACACTGGGACCACTAGGAGTGGGAATCGAACCCACAACCTGGCCCGTATACAGTCACACGCTTGTGCTCCTGCGCCACTGACTGACTGACTGATCTCTACTTGCATAATAAAAGTCGTAAGTAAATGGCCCTTATATCAATTTGTTTATTAGAACAAGTGATTCATATAATGATATCTCGGGAAAGTCCCGGAATATAGACGTGGGTGTTGAACTTTGACATACTGAATTACTGATACATGACTACAAGTTACATATGAAAACGTGATAAGCTTAAAAACGACATATGAAATTGATTAAAAGCTATTTTTGTCACTCAAAAGATATTTTTTGTTGTAAATGTGGTATTAATGCCGTCATACCGTGTTTGATTTTTTTTAAATGCACGCGAGGGTTGTAATTTTAATTCCAATCAATATGCAATGGTCCGTTTAAGTAAAAGTTGTGTCACATCACTTGGATTCTTACACTAACTTTTGTAATCTCCATATTTGAATAAGAAAAATTAAATACGTTTTCTATAGAAAATACCTATATACTTCACAACCAATATACTTTGTTTTAAAGCAAGATAATAACAGGGTTATACATAGGTTCATGTCTACTATTTTTCATTCGAAAAATGTATTATTTACGCGGCGAAGTGCAAATCCTGCCACTCAACTCGCAACGCCTTAAAAAATTCGGCGGAAAGTGGGGAAAAGATGTGTCTTAATGCTGAATGGAGTATCGTAACATTAGGTTCCCAGGTTCTCTCTGCTTACCCTGCTGTGTGCAGGCTGCAGTGACAAACCATAAATAAATATATGCATAAGTTATTTTATAATTTTATTTAAATGCCTAAAACACCCTTGTGGACATTTAAATAATAGTGATTTATATATTGTTGTTAGATATTTAACCAAGATGACGGTAACCAGCCAGCCAGAAGTCATGCTTGTTGCACAAAAATGTATTCCAAGTGAAAGTACAGACACTCGTATTATGTTTATTATATTATTTTACATAAACTTTTTTTTTAGCTTCACGCTGTTTCCCGCATATACCCTGCATATAGCAGGCTATAGGCATGCAGAATAGAGAATTAAGACACCGCCCAATTTTCTGCACAACTTCTGACATTGCGTTTTGAATCGTGAAATCCAACGCCGCGTTTTGTCTTGTTACCAGAATGAATTGGAAATATTTTTTCGGAGTGGCAATCGAACCCATAACTGTAGCGTTTACTGTCATACACTGTACCGCTGCGCCACGACGGCAGCTATCTTTTATATTAACACTAACTTAGATTTATGTCTGTAGAATAAAAGATAAGGTAAAGAATATCTTATCTTTTGTTTATCTTAAAATCTTTTATCATATTATATATTTTTAACCGACCTTTGAGAAAGAGGAGGTAAAAGGAGAGAAAAGGAGGAGTAACCTCCTCCTTTAATTCGACTGTGTTTTTTTTATGTTTGTTACCTCAGAACTTTTGATTTCGATTAACTTTTTTTTGGAAAGGATACACTTAAAGGTTTGATGAAAATTTGGTTAGGTTTTGATTGTTAAAAATTATAATTATTCTTGGAGAATAATATTCATATGATCAGTTTTTATTAGAATTTTACAATAAACAATAAACTAACATACTCGTTTATTAGATAACTTAGCATTAAATATACAGTTAACTAAATCACGAGATCTTCCGTAGTAACAATGTGCGTTTTGTTTTTAAAGTGGTTTTGTTTTTAAATAAGACATATAATTATTATGCCAATATTAAATTTTATTATTAGAGATGAAATATTTATTTATTTTTTCGCTCTGGTGTCGAGACAAAGCGCGGCGTTGAATTCCGCCACTCAACACGCAATGCCTTCATAATTCGGCGGAAAGTGGGGAACGGAGTGTCTTAACACTAGGTTTCCTCTGCTTACACTGCTGTATGCGGAATACAGCGTGAATCCGATTTTTTATTTTTTTTATTTCAATATTTATATAGTACTTTGATAGTTCAAGTAAAACACATTATTATAATTCCATTTGTTACACTCTGTAATTCTTATGTATTTACTTCCTGACCTTAATACTCTGTTGTCTAGTTGTCTTAACCTCTCACAAAATGTTACAGTATTTTTCCTTTAAAATTTATTTTTTATTATTAATGGCTGTCTTTAAAAACTTTTTACACTTTATAACTTGTTACTACAGTTTGTGTACTTATATTAAAACAAAATAATTTTATTATGTTTTCGGACTACAATATTTAAAATTTGGTTATTTTTATATATATATATTTTTTGGAACCCTGACTCCGTATACATAAAATGCCGCCACGGCCAGTTTTAGCCTAACAAAGATAGATTCTTATTAAAGGATAAAATAGTACGTCACACTTTGCATAACTAGGCTAGAAGAGGAAACTAAAGCTAGGAAAATCTAACCAACTACCTTTTAGCGGCGGCGTGGGACCGTGGTTAAATAGAAATAACCAAGGTGAATTGGGTAACCCAATGTTTAAATACGTAAAGATTGACCTTTCTCACAAAATTAACGAAATAGAATTAGATTAACGAATTCAAGCAAACAAACTTTTTAGTTTTATAATATTATTACAGATATGACAGCTCTTTTAATAATATGAACCTAGAACCGTCGAGTACAATCAGTCACAACTGATCCATCTGCGCCAAGACGGCGCCATTTATGATGTATTAACTTACTTCTTAGTACGCATGTGTTAAAAACTCCCACGCTAAAATATGGATCTCGGCTCTAATGCAAACTAAATAGGACCTAAAATAGTAAACCTACACTCTAAGACATAAAAATGGCATGTATGTCAGTTAGTGCAGTTGATGCGAGACCTTTGTACGGTTAACGTTACGTATTCTTGAGTCACTCTTTTCTTTATATTTTTTGTAAAGCAAATAAGTGATAAAATGTGATTTAGTCACACTTCTCTCCGTGTTTTTGTAAAGCAAACAGGTGATAAATGGTGATTTAAGTAAAAATTGTACTTAATAATTTTGATATTGAATTTAAAACATCAAGTGCAATAGTGTATGTGAGTTTTTCGTTGGAAAATGGAAGATAAAGGTAAAATAGCTATTATTAGTTTAAATTATAACCTCCCTAAGTTTATAAAGAATAGTTAATTGTTCTCGTCACGGTCCTAATTATGTCGTAAGCGTGTGTTAACAGTTACTTCAGTAACATTGTATCATTATACAAGTAAATATCTTGCTTGAAAAAGTTTTTTTTCGCGTTGAGTCTGCGTCATCCAACGTGGGTCAATAGAATGTAATTAAAGTTGTACGTCTCCGAATTTAAATGAAAAAAAAAAAACAATCGAGTTTAAATATTTGTCGGTTTTGAGTGTGTCTATTTGTACTTTTTTATTGTTTTGGTAGTCGAAAATAATACACATTGGAGAATAGAAGTAGAAATAGATATTTTTGAATATTTTTCAGTATCCCATGGACTATCAGTTAATTTAATTATTATATCAATCTAACACTTATAAACTCTAAACTACCTAATTCTAATAGCACCACTCAGTAAGTAAAGATAAAGCTATATATGAGTGAACTTACTCATTTAATTTACCTAACTAAATTTGCGGCTTCGACCCCGTGGCAAAGTGGAAATAACTAAGAGTTTGTATATGACACAGTAGTACTCTCATATTAACGTGATTTAATTTAGTCTTCCTCGATAAACGTAAGGTAAAAATCTATCAAAGACAAAAGATAAGTTTTCAATTCGAATTAGTAGTTCCTGAGATTGGGCTAATTTATTATTATTAATATAGTATTTATTAACACTGTAGCTTTTATATTTTCTGTTTTTGTTAAACACATTATTTTCAGACTTCTCCCGTTTAGAAGGAAATCGATAAAACCATTAAACTTGCAGTCGCCAGTCTGTCTGACTGTAAAAGGCCACGGTCGCATTATTCAAATTGATTTTTGTTGTATCAGATCTTTTATTTTAATATGTTTTCTGTGTTAGTTTTTAGTGTTACTATGTTATTATAATATAATGAAGGTAAAATAAGTTGTTATATTGGCCAATAGTTGTCATTTTGAATTCAACATATAAAAGTTTCTATATAAGTGGTTCCCTGATCTGCTAAGAAAAAAAACCGGACAAGCGCGAGTCCGCACACCGAGGGTTCCTTACAGAAATTGGAGGTCTCGAGTTTTTTCTGAAATTCAAGCCTACTACTATACCTTAGCCAGAGCTTTTTTTATCTGATACCAGCGGCGGCTAGCTACTTTGTATCAAATTTTGCCCCTTGCAATTTTTTTTGGGATTTAACCATAAATATATAGTTTTCAGACTTTTCCTGAACTAGTGCTTCTGAATCGTAGATCTGATTATATCGTTTGAATTTCAACTCGTTGTCTCCAAGCGTTCCTGAGATAAAGGCTCTTGACAGACCGACAGACAGACAAACATATAAGGGTTACTTTTTTTATTAAAAGGCACGGAACCCTAAAAATCAAAGGATAGTGCAAGTATCTATAAAACAGAGAAATTATTTTAATTTCCACTTTTAGAGATATTGTATGTTGAACGGCCTAACGTATTGATTTGTCTTGCTACGCCACAAAATATACCTTGAAATATCGTAAAGTAATATTCCCCTATATATATTTGAATCTACGCTCATTGTGTGTACAGTAACTAATTAATTCAATTAAGTAGTTAAATGGAGCTTAATTTAATTATTTAACATACTTGGACTCAATTTTAATCCTATAACTATTACAATGGTAGTTCACGATGACTGGTCACTTACAGAGTACTATTAAGATTAAAATGGTTTTCTATCATGTTGTTCTTCTCACAATTTATTTAGTGAATTATATTTTTGTTTCTTTATAACGAGTTTCACGTTTATTTTATATTGACATTTATTTTATATTTAATAAAAGCTTGGTCTTTTTTTGCTTCTGAAATTATCCAATAAATATAGCATAAATATATTTAGACATATAGCACTATACAATTACATGACCTTATAACAAACAAATAACAATACAAACATACGTCATAATAGCACCAACATCGCTTTTCCTCACTGGTGGATCAATATATATTATTTATAATTCATTCGTATGATATCTAAACTATAATAAACATGACCATCTCGATATTCCATTCATTACTTTGTAATATAACATAAAATCCATATATCCCTCGAGTCAGCAAGGTCAAAAATGTAAAGAATAGATCAGGCCATTCGTGGTTCGTGGCGAGAGGTTATGGGCTCCATTTCCCATTCGAGAAAATAAAACCACTCGACACACAATGCCTCCAGAATTCGGTGGAAAGTCGGGAGTGTCTTAACAGTAGGCTCCCGCTGCCTACTCTGCTGTATCAGCATCTGCGGTATAAATCGTGAAGCTAAAAAAAAAAACGCGTAAGGATCCCCTCAGAGGATGAAAGTGGACGAGGCGAAAAATGTATGGATGGATCGTAATATTTATTGTTCCGTTGTTTACGCCCACGCCGCTAGTAATAAAATTTAAAAAAAAATACTTGAAGCTACAAAGTATTTTTTTCTATATCTCAGAGAACATTTTTGATTTTGAGTTTGTATGGTTAGGTATAATTGCAACATGATATATTAAGTACGTCTTAAATATATATTAACCATTATTCATACAGATCAATAATATTGATAGTCAGAGCAACTCATTAATGATAGGTTAGCAAATCTAACCTATAACTTTAAAGACAATAGATAATATATATATATATATATATATATATTGTAGATACACGCTATGTCGAATTAAAATAAAATTACATGTATTTCATTTCCATTTAAAGTAAAACGAGGCGCTTACCACACTTAATATTGATTTTACTCATAATAAACCCAGTAAACCATGTATATTTAAATATCGTTTCAAATTTCAGATCAGCAAGGCGGATATCCTCAGGGAGGTTATCCCCAAGGCGGTTACCCACAAGGAGGCTATCCTCCCCAAGGTGGATATCCTCCACAAGCAGGGTACCCTCCTCAGGGAGGCTATCCCCAGGGAGGTTACCCTCCACAAGGAGGTTATCCCCAAGGTGGCTATCCCCCTCCCCAGCCTGGATTCCAGCCATCTGGATATGGTGGTTATGGCGAGGTAGATAGATATACATCATTATTATAAATCTTAAGAAATCCCATTATATCCTTTCCACTGTTCCTAACTTCTTATTAATATTATAAATTTGCAAGTTTGTAAAGATGGATGTTGGTTCCACTTTCATGCAAAAAATACTAAACGAATTTAGGTGAAATTTTACAAAAATTTTGGGTATGCTTCGGAATGACATAAACTACGATTTATGTAAAGATTTTCTACAATTTGGCTATAATACATAACAATATTAGAGTAAGCTGAAGCGAGCGAAGCCGCGTGTGGGTCTCTAGTATTTTTATATAATTTGTTTTTTTTTTTTAATTTTATTTTAACTGGTATACATTGAAACATCTACTGGCATTTAAGAATTTTATAGATATATTAAAATTACATTTTAGAATATCGCAGCCTTATTGAAAGATGTAATTTAATTTTTAACTAAAATTAACTTTTTACGTACAAATATTTTTAGGTGGATTTTTTTTCGATGCCTACTACGATTTATTCTTTTTGTTTATGTTTTGTATTATCTTTTATAACACAAAATCTAACCATTTAATCTAGTGGGCTTTGCTTAGCCTTATAAATTTTATATTAGTGAATAGGTTGACGGAAAACATGTATAGAAATGGAATGGATGAGGAGATTTGCGGTTAGAGTTTATAGTTGTGTGACATTTATATATATATTAGTCTTGTCTTTGCTTAAAGAATATATTAGCCAAAAAAAATATTCCAATTATAACAATAAATTGATTCTTTTGATTAGGTTGCCTGGAAGAGATCACTCTTAGTGATAAGGCCGCCTTTTCACATTTTTTATATGAATTTATTTGTTAATTGTGTATTTTTCTGGTGTGAAATAAAGAGTTTTTATGTTATGTTAATATTTATGAATTTGTTTCTTTTTTTTTTCAAAATCTATCTGAATGCGATGGTTGTTATATTATTATAACTTTACCATATATATTTTATATGCAACAAAAATTTGACCTAAAAGTGTCCAAAATAACTGACCCCACATACAGTAGGTTATATCGAAGCCATTAACTGGATATATATAGCCTTCGTCGATAAATTGGAATACAACAAGATTTTATCAGTTGTCCT